>OZJO01004924.1:0-28024 GCA_900406225.1 Acrobeloides nanus | reverse complement strand
TGAATTTTATGAGCAACGTTCAATGTTCGAGCGATTTGTTGAGTTATAGAAAAAATTACAGGGTGAGTAAAAAAGTGCATTTTGGACACGAAAAAAATTTTTTGGGACCGAAAAATTTTTTACTAAAAATCACCTATATAGGGGTAATTTATTGCGGGGAATCGATTGGGCGCATTCCCGAAGTATGAAAACGCTTCCTTGACCCTGTTTCAGGAGGCTCTAGGAACTTCCACAACGAAAAAAGCGGAACTTCCAAACAGTCGATTTTTCCGTGAAAATCGTTATGGAAGTTCTGCTTTTTTTCGTTGTGGAAGTTCCTAGAGTCATTCAGGGAAAGGATATGTGTAATGAAGCGAAAATAATTCAAGAATGGAGTTGGTGTATTGACGCGAAAATTGAAAAATTTCTATTTTCTCTCGGAAAGCAACAAGTGAGGGTAATTTTATGCGGGGAATCAATTGTGCACATTTTCTAAGCATGAAAATATTATCTTAATCCTGATTCAGGGAATGGAGTTGGTGTAGGGCAAAAGAAGAAAATTTTTCGATTTTCGCGTCAATGCACCAACTCCATCCCCTGAATCAGGGTCAAGATAATTTTTTCATGCTTAGAAAATGTGCTCAATCGATTCCCCGCATAAAATTACTCTCCGAAGGATGCTTTCAGGGCGAAAATAGGAGTTTTTTCGATTTTTGCATCGAATTTTTAAATTTTTAGCAAATTTTTCAATTTTTGACGAATTTTTCAATTTTAGGCAAATTTTCAATTTTTGATGAATTTTTAAATTTTTAGCGAATTTTTCAAATGTTGTGAATTTTTAAATTTTTGGTGAATTTCTCAATTTTTGACGAATTTTTCAATTTTTAAGCATATTTTTCAATTTTTGACGAATTTTTTAATTTTTAACGAATATTTCAATTTTTAACCAAAATTTCAATATTGACGAATTTTTCGATTTTTGACGAATTTTTCAATTTTTGCTTATTTTCTTTTTTATGAATTTTTCAATTTTTGCTTATTTTCTTTTTTATGAATTTTTCAATTTTTGGCGAAATTTTCAAATTTTGGTGAATTTTTCATTTTTTTCGGATTTTTCAATTCTTAACAAATTTTTCAAATTTCCGGACGAAAATAGAAGTTTTTTCGATTTTCGTGTTAATACACCAAAATCATTCCCTGAATCAGAGTCAAAGAAGCGTTTTCATGCTTCGGGAATGCACGCAATCGATTCCCCGCATAAAATTACCCCTATATAGGTCATTTTTAGTAAAAAGATTTTCTTTTTACTAATTGTTTCTACTTGATAAGACGTTATTTCATCTAGCTCCTGGGTGGCCCCAGACATGAATGCATTTCTAATGCGTAAAGTACGTATGCATATGCTATACAAAATAAACAATAGCCAATAACTACCTTTAGCCTTTGGTTTTATCTTAATTTTGAGCATTCATTTTTTCGACTGTGTGCTGCATCAAAATACATTTCAAGAAAATTGCACTTGTTGGGCAAAGACTAGAAGCTTCACAATTTCCCCCCGGATTTCATAAACCGGATCAAATCGAATTTCTCGACCGGAATAGGCTAGGAAGTAGAATAAAAGGTTTAAAAAATATATTAAAAAAGACTTTACAAACAATTCTGATTTTTTCATCGGATAAAGAAAGAATCGTTGTTCCCAAAATTTGGATGCTCATAGCCTAATGGCCATTCATGTTATTGGCGCGGGTTCGATCCCACCAGGACAAAAATTTTTTTAAACCACCAGTACAAAAATCATCTAATTATCCCAATTGTTAAATGATGCAAAAACAATTCGACCCCGATGGAGATTGAACAAACCAGGGCTCCAAAAATCGAAAAATTCGTAAAAATTGAAAAATTGGCCAAAGATTGAAACATTCATCAAAAATCGAAAAATTCGTAAAAATTGAAAAATTCAACAAAAATCTAAAAATTCTTCAAAAATTGAAAAGGGGTTTGCTTTTATAACTTTTTATGATTCCCTAAAATAAAAGTTACGATCTTGATGTGATCGAACCCGCGCAAATAACATGAATGGCCAGCGTCCTACCCATTTGGCCATACGCACCCAAATTTCTCAAAGAAACAGAGTTTATAAGCGGTTAAAAAATTCAAAAGAGAATTCACAAATTAAATACATGAAACTCTCGTCATATTCATTGGGGAATGATAAAAGCTTGTCGAGCCGCCTAATTAAAACTCATATAACCGTTAAGAACATCACTCATTTTCCTCAGGTAACGAGACAAGTTCTAATAACAATACATCCAACACTTTTTAAATCTAATTCTCCACGGCTTATGACGAAAAATCATGTGCATTAAATTAACAGAAAACCTTGTGAGAAACAATAACCATAAATGAAAAAATAGAAGCTATAAATGAAAAATGCATGATTAAAATTTTTAAATTGGGTACAAATGTTTGCAGAAAAAATGAAAAAGATTTTTGAAATCATGTGTGAAAAAAGAGTATTTTTAAATTTTTTTAATGACATAAAATCGAAAAATTCGTTAAAATTGAAAAATGTGCTAAAAATTGAAAAATTTTTGAAAAAATTTCAATTCATAAAAATTGAAAAATTCATCAAAAATTCAAAATGTGCTAAAACTTGAAAAATTCGTCAAAAATCGAAAAATTCAAATTTTTTTCCTTGAATCAGGGTCAGGAAAACATTTTTTAGGATTCGAGGATATTGCAATCGATTCCCCAAATAAATTATCTCTAGAGGGCCATTTGTAAAAAATCGTGCCCCAAACATACATGGGCAGCATCCGAGGTGGAATTTTCAAAAAAAATCCCCCACAACCCTGATTTGGTCCCCCTTCCGATGGGGTCAAAAATTTGACGACCAAAAAAAAGATTGAAAAATTTTAAAAATATTCTTTTTTCCCAAAAATAAATGTGCTGCTCCAAGCAACATACTTTTCAACTATTAATCCTCAACTTGTCGACCTTCTGACCCACATTCTACGTCCCCCTCCCACAACCCCTCCTCACAACCCCCCCCCCAATCCCCCAAGTGAAAAACCTGGTGTCACCTGGGGCCTGCCCATGTATATTGACAATAGGTATCCAATAAAACCAGTGTTGTAACCGTATAGCGTGTACACGGTTCAAAATTGATGTTTTTTAATTCCAAAGCGACTACAGGAATAATCGAGATAAAATAAGCATTTTCTAATCATTACACGCTTGAATCCGAGTTAAGCTACACGGTTCGGTTGAAAATGGTAGTCGAATTAAACCGTGACGCACGGTTCAATTAGAGCTGTCGAGTGATCCATGTGCACGCTTCGTTCGGCATGGTTGAACCGTGTACACGTTTTGGAATGCTTCAACCGTGTTAAAGCGTGTACACGCTTCAATTGTGTTTTAAGAGTATTCAAAAACGGCAGAAGGTCATTTCAATAAGTTTTGCTCTTTGAAGGTTCGACAGCAAGTTCATAGAATGAACATTGTAGCAATTTTTTATAGCTAAATAATAAGAAATAAGACGAACAAAATGACACCAAAATTATCCAATTTGAGCATTGTTTTGGGTTATTGAAACGAAAACTCTGATTCATGTTTTCGTTTCAATAACCCAAGGCAATGCTCAAATTGGATAATTTTGGTGTCATTTTGTTCGTCTCATTTATCTATAAAAAATTGTTACAATGTTCAATTATGAAAATTTAAAAGATTGATGCAAAAATCGTTTTTCCGAAAAAAATTCAAAAAAGTTTGTGTATTACAACGAAGAGCTTGTAATAATTGAAAATTTCAAACGCAATTATCTCGAAAACTACGACGATTCAGAACATGCCGTAAAAACAAAAAATGCTCCATTTTTCAGGATCCGAACATATCATTTTTCATATGATTGTAAATTACTGGACTGGTACTTTAACACCATTGAAGCGTACCGAATCGTGTACACGGTTCAACCGTGCCGAACGAAGCGTGCACACGGTTCACTTCTACAGCTCGAAGTGAACCGTGCAGCACGTTTCACTTCAATCGGATTCAAGCGTGTAAGGATTAGAAAATGCTTATTTTATCTCGATTATTCGTGTAGCCGCTTTGGAATTAAAAAAACATCAATTTTGAACCGTGTACACGGTTCGAAGCGTGTACACGAATAAAACACTGCTTCAGATCCACATTCTACCTCCCCCCCCCTCACACCCCTTCCTCCAGCCCCGACCCACAACAAGCTTTTGAGACGGTGGCGTATCCACTGCACCACTGTGATACTGATTGATGATTATAAATTTTGCTTATATAGGAAGAATATATTTATTTTAAACCTTTTTTTGTTGTTTTTATTGCAAAAACGGTGAAGAGGCGAAAAATAGGGGGGGGGGGTCAATTGGGGTCTCCCTCTAGGTGAAAAGGGGTCTGCTCATGTATGGTCCCAATTTCATGGAAAAATCATAAATAGTATTTTTACATCACCCTGTAAACTTGACGCGAAAATTGACTATAAGGGAAAACAGACTTCTGGTTATACTCGAAAATATTCTGCGATTCCCATTGAATCAGGAAAAATATATTGAAGCGAAAAGCCAGACATCATACAATTCAAAAAATGCTCACAAGTAAACATCACGAACTTGGTTTCCTAGATTTAAAAAATAAAAATATTGCGAAAAAATGAAAAAAAAATTTGTAAAAATTAGATAAAAATAAAATTTTGGTGATAAAATTTTCATAAAAATATATAAAAAAGAATTTGAAAGGAAATTGGATAAATGCAAAAAAAATTGGACGGCAGTGGGATTTGAACCCCTGCCAAAAAGCTTTTTTGACGGCGGCGTATCCACTGCACCACCGGTGATACTGATTGATGATTACAAATTTTGCTTATATAGGAAAAATATATTTATTTTAAACCTTTTTGCTGTTTTTATTGCAAACGGTGGGGAAAAAATTCGCATAGTACATTTATAGAGGCGCCATAACAAACATTTTTTTGATACTTTTTGTCAAAATCTAGGAAACCAAGCTCGTGATGCTTGTCAGTTTAACGACTGATTTTGTGCAGGCCGGGAGTTTTTGCCATGTGAATAGGCATAAAAAAACATCAGAATCGTAAAATAAACTCGAACGTAAAGTGTTTCATATGCAAATTTCCGAAAATGTCATCACTATGTCATATGAAACCCGAGAACTTTTTGCTTTCTCTCATCTTTCAGTCTTATAGAAATAAATGAACACCAAATTAGCCTCGTTATTAGTCTATTTTTTGCGAAATTTTTGGTATGAGAAAGCAGACAAGTCGGTCGTTTTTAGGTTAATCTTTTGCATTAAAAGACCAGTCCACTCGGAAAAAAATTCCATGTAAAATTATATATTCGGAAAGTTCATGAAAAATAGAACCTTTTTTGTTTTTACGGCACGTTCTGAATCGTTGTAGTTTTGGAGATAATTGCGTTTGAAATTGTTCATGTTTTCGTTGTAATACACAAACTTGTTTGAATTTTTGCATCAACTTTTTAAATTTTTATATGAACAAATTGTAGCAGCAATTTTTTATAGCTAAATGAGACGAACAAAATGACACCAAAATTATCCAATTTGATCATTGTTTTGGGTTATTGAAACGAAAACATGAATCAGAATTTTCGTTTCAATAACCCAAAACAATGATCAAATTGGATAATTTTGGTGTCATTTTGTTCATCTCATTTAGCTATAGAAAATTGCTACAATGTTCATTTTATGAAAATTTAAAAACCGATGCAAAAATGGATTTTTCCGCAAAAAAATTCAAAAAGTTTGTGTATTGCAACGAAAACATGAAAAAAACTAATTCATCAAAATTCGTCAAAAATCGAAAAAATTGTTAAAAATTGAAAAAATCGTCAAAATTGAAAAATGTGCTAAAAATTGAAAAATCAAAAAAAGTTCCACTTTACCATTTTGCTTATGAATTTTGGACCCAAAAATTATTTTCTAAAAATAACCCTATTAGGGGTAATTTTATGCGAAAAATCGATTGCACGCATTTCCGAAGCTTGAAAATGGTTCCCTGACCCTGATACAGGAAAATAAGAGTGCGTATTGAAGCGAAAATCAGAATAAAATCCAAAATTTTCATATTCTCGCTTCAATGCACACTCTTATTTCCCTGAATCAGGGTCAGTGAAGTAAAGCAATTTTCATGCACGCAATCTATTTTTCGCATAAAATTACCCCTAGAAAAGGCATTTTTGTAAAAATTCAAAAAAAAATTTTTTCGGAGATGCTGCTGCAAAAATTACCCCCTATAAATAATCCTTGTTTTTCTTTCAATCTTTATATAGTTTTGCCTCATCCTCCCTTCTGACACTTCCTAGCTCCATCACCATTTTTTAAAACCGTTCCAACAAAGCCCCATCTCCAATTTACTTCCTCATCAAAATCCCAAATAATCCTCAAAACGATCAAAGACACTTCAAAGACAAACCCATAAATTAGGATTAAGATAACTAAATGCAAAAGAACTCACACTAAACCCCTATTTTATAGCCGCAAAAGCGTCCACCCGCAAAAATTTAATCTCATCTAATCTCATGAATACAGGGTGCACAAAAAATTATTCGTGATTTTGTAAACTTAATATACAGGGTGACACAAAATTACTGCAACACTTTTCATTTTATAGTGATTTGATGTTCTTCTTGCTTTATTTGACCATTTTCTTGTGTTTTTGAAACTTTTTTAAATCTACCTCACATTTTAGAGCTAAAATGGAATTAGATAATGCTTGGTTTCGACCTGCCGCGTGCTATTTTTCTATTTTTGTTTTGTTTGCGTGTCGTTTGATCTAAAATAAAAAAGTGTTGTAGTAATTTTGTGTCACCCTGTATAGGGATTCAGGAATCCTTTTTTTTCATTATTAGAGAAGAATGATGCTGAATACGATCTGAATTCGTTCGAAACTGAAGGAATTTTTGGAGCTATTGTGGATCATGGGGGGTCACCCCGGGTCAAAAATCGAAAAAAAATTTCTAAAATTTTTAAAAATGACATATTTAGGGGTAATTTTATGCGAAAAATCGATTGCGCGTATTCCCGAAGTGTGAAAACCTTTTTTTGACTCTTAAAAATACATATTTTTATTTTTACCCATATATGCGTATAGTCAATAAATATGAAAATATGGGTAAAAATACGTATTTTTCAATTTTTAAGGATGAAACAATGGTTTTCACGCTTCGGGAATGCGCGCAATCGATTTTTCGCATAGAATTACCCCTAAATATGTCATTTTTAAAAAATTCTAGAAAGATTTTTTGTCAATTCTTGACCCCAGGGTGGCACTCTAATCCAAAATAAATTTTCTGATTTTGATTACTGGAAGTTACTCATATGAGGAGTATATCCTGTTCATTAAATTTTGAAATTTTGACGAGTTTTTCCATTTTTGACGAATTTTCGATTTTTGGCGAATTTTCGATTTTTACGAATCTTCAATTTTTACAAATTTTCGATTTTTGGCGAATGTTTCGATTTTTCGAAAAAATTTGACCCTATCCCTCTTCTCTAACATTGAAAAATTTTTGTCGAAAACGGATTTCTGAAGTCCTATATATTAAGTTTACACAATCACCAATAATTTTTTCGCACCCTGTAATAATGAAATTTCAAATATCAACATCACAATGTCAAACATCCACAACTTATTCAACAAAAAAGTAAGAAAAATTTTCTTATGGATGAAATGAAGTGTAAATGACTATAGAAATAAAAATTGAGGAAAAAATGATAAAATATGTGTGAGCAAATATGAAAAGTGGAGAAAATTTCATGTGAGCCGAGAATAAATTATATGATGAGATAGATAATAAAGTACATATACAAGGTGTCCGAGTAGGTTGGGACTATCTAGTTCTGCCATTTCGAATTTTTAAAAGTAAGATTCTATCGTCCAAAAGTAAGATTTACCAATATCAAAAAGTAAGGAAAAATAAGTTGGCATAAAACCAAGAGAAATTCTTGAAAATAACTATAAAATTTTATTCAAAGCAGTGGCGCAGCCAGGACCCAAGAATGGGGGAACCTTTTCAAAAAAAACCTTTTTTTACCTTAGTCCCCCTTGTGTTTTTTTCGAAAATTTTTCAAAAATTTGGGCAAAAACATAAGCGCACATTTTCAAAGCATGAAAAATTAAGCTTGACCCTGAAAATCAGAGTAGAAGTGCGTTTCAACGCGAAAATTTTTTCCTGTTTCCTTCTAAAAATCGACTTTTTAGAATAATTTCTAGGCGAAAAATCGATTGCGCGCATTTTCTGTTACGCCCCCATTGGTTCAGAAAAAATTTTCGCGTTGAAACGCACTTCTATCCTGATTTTCAGGGTCAAGCTTAATTTTTCATGATTTGAACATGGTGGCTATCGATTTTTCGCCTAGAAATTACCCTAAAAAGTCGATGGCGTTGGAATTTCGGGTCATGTTAAGTGGGCCCCCCAAGTAACCTAGCTCCGAAGTTTGTCTTATATTTTTGCCCAAAATTGCGGCAAATTTTCGAAAAAAATTTTTGCGCGTGCCGACCACTTCAACCACCATTCGTCATTTGAGAAAGATGGTTGGGGAAGTAAAAATAAAAAGGATAAAGTTGGCAAATAAAGTGTGCAAGAAACTCAACCCTCTTTCTTTCAACAAATCGAATAATAGCCCAATAAAAATAATACGTCCAATTTCTACGGATGAGCTCTTCGAGCAAATATCTCGGTCGGTATGCTCGCGCACTTTGAGTTTGAGTGAGAGGGTGGATGTGGATATTGTGGGTAAATTTTTAGTAAAATGTGGCAATTTGCATGAAATTTGATCAAAGATTAGTTGATATGGAGAGCAAAGAAAATTTTCAAGTGTATTTGGAGTCAATTGGAAGAAGTGGTCAATACTTGAAAAGTTATACAACAATTGTATAATAAATAGTATAGTAGTAACGTTTTTCATGGTTAACTTTACGAAAAATTTCGGCTACTTGGCGAAGTGGATAAGGAAGCTGCTCGTCCGATCTAGCAAGTTAAGTAACCTTGGGCGCGCAGGTTCGATCTCACTACTAGGCCGAAAATTTTGATATACAAAAAACTTTACACTTGGACGGTAGCCGTGCGCCTGGTCCGGGTTCGATCCCGGTCGGGTCCGAAAACTTTGGCCTAATTTCAAAATTCCCTAGATTGATCGGATAAAATTCAAATTAAACAAATAAATCCATAGCACACTAAAAACGAGAAAATAACTCTTAGACTAAACAAAAATGTTGTCGGCTAATTTGAATATGGAAACGAGGCTTCCATGTCTTTCTTGGCTTATTATTACAAACAAAATTGCCTCTTATTGATACAAAAAAAAGATTTTTCGCCCAAAATTGAAAAAAAAAAGCCAATTTTCTCAAAATTCGTAATATGTGGTTTGTTGATTTAGGCTAAATTTAAAGGGGGTGCTGGGCTTATTCTCGAGAAAAAATTTTTTCTCAAAATTTAAAAAAAAATGATCTTTATGGGGGTAATTTTATGCGAGAAATCGATTGCGCGCACCCCCGAAGCATGGAAATGCTTCTCTGACCCTGATTCAGGGAAGGAATCGGTGTATTGAAGCGAAAATCAAACATTTTCGGATTTTTATGAGAAAACCGTCGATTCCTAGGTTTTTCTAGACGGAGAATCGATTGCGCGCATTCCCGAAGCATGAAAACGCTTCCCTGGCCCTGATTCAGGCAATGGAGTGGGTGTATTGAAGCGAAAATATGAAAATTTTGGATTTTTCTTCTAAAATCATCGTTCTAAGGGTTATGTTATGCGAGAAATCGATTCAGCGCATCCTCGAAGCCATAAAATGCATCCTTGACTATCGGCTTTGAAAAATTATGCTTCAACCACAACGCTTCGGGGATACGCTGAATCGATTTCTCGCATAAAATAACCCTTAGAACGATGATTTTAGAAGAAAAATCCAAAATNCTTTAGTGTCAATAATGTTTCTCTGATTCAGGGAAATTCAAAAATGGTAGAAACATAATTTTTCAAGGACGATGGTCAAGGATGCATTTTGACACTTCGGGGATACGCTGAATCGATTTCTCGCATAAAATAACCCTTAGAACGATGATTTTAGAAGAAAAATCCAAAATTTTTATATTTTCGCTACAATAAAAAACACTCATTTCCCTGAATCAGGGTCAAGGAAGCGTTTTCACAATTTGGGAATGCGCGCAATCGATTCCCCGCCTAGAAAAACCTAAGAATCGACGGTTTTCTCATAAAAATTCGAAAATGTTTGATTTTCGCTTCAATACACCCACTGATTCAGGGTCAAAGAATTCCCTGATTCAGGGTCAAAGAAGTGTTGAAAATGTGTGCAATCGATTCCCCACATAAAATTAGCCCTAATAGGGTCATTTTTGAAAAAAATATTAAAAAATCGCCCACAATCCGGTCTTTTATATACCCTGTAATCAAATTAAATGTAATCAATATAATGGCTCATTGTAATCAAAATGATGTAATCGAGTAGGCCCCAAATGATGGCTTATTGAATTTTGTGTAATCGAAATGATGGCGCATTGAATTTTTTCTTTTCTTGAATTCCGCTTCGTGAACAAAACACAAAAAAGTGGGAAGAAATATAAAAAAACATTGTGTGTTGGGCTACGAAATTCACATATTTAAGACCGATTTTTCTTCCCTGATTCTGAATTAGTCTATTTTCGCTTCAATATACTTGCCTCTTCCCTGAATCAGGGTCAGGGAAGCGTTTTCAAGGTTCGGCAATGCGTGCAATCTATTTCTCGCATGGAACAACCCCATATAGGGGTTATTTTTGTGGTAATAAAAAATTGGAAAATTTTGAAAAAATCGAAAAATTCTCTTTTTTGTATCACCCTGTTGAAAATTACAAGAAAAAATAAAATTATAACAGAGGTGATGGAAAAATTCCACCTAAAAACCATTTTTTTCTTCACCCAAAACACAACAATCCATCGAGACAAATAAAAAGTCCTAAAATTTCACTTCCATCAATAAACCACCAGCAATTTTGTTTACTTAGAGGCTCTATGGAATGGTGATATTCGAATAGGGTGGAAAAATGGTGGGATGAGCACCTAAAGGCATCTGAAGAAATGAGGAGACAATGTGTGTGTGGTATAAATGAACAAGCCAGAAACACCACCAGATGGCAACACGGCGTTTATCTGATTTGATTATCGAGTGTTGAAAAAGAAAGAAAAAAATAGGAACTACTACACAATTGGAAAGGGAGCCACTCACGTAAAAAATTTTTCTGGAAATGACCCCTTAAGGGGTAAAACGCGGGATATTCAAATTTGATATTTTCGAAGCGATTTTTAAAAAATTCGTAAAAATTGTTTAATTTTTCAATTTTTTATGAATTTTTCAATTTTAAACGAATTTTTCGATTTTTGACGACTTTTTTTATGAATTTTTCAATTTTGGGCAAATTTTTCGACTTTTGACGAATTTTTCAATTTTTGATAAATTTTTCAAATTTTGAACAAATTTTCAATTTTGAACAAATTTTTTAATTTTTGACGAATTTTTCAATTTTTTATGAATTTTTCAATTTTGAACGAATTTTTCGATTTTTTCGTCAAAATTTATTAAAAAATTCGTAAAAAATCGAAAAATTGGTTAAAATATGAAAAATTCATTAAAATTTGAAAAATTCGTCAAAAATCGAAAAATTCGTAAAAATTTGAAAAATTCGTCAAAATTTGTCAAAAATCGAAAAATTCGTCAAAATATGAAAAACTTGTCAAAAATTGAAAAATTCGTCAAAAATCGAAAAATTTGCTACGTCCTTGGGGTATACCCCTTGTAGGGTTAACATCGAGTAGTCAAAATCAAAAAATTCAATCAGATTCGAGTTCTCCATGTCGAAAAACCAAACTATACAACAAATGAGCCGATTTGGAGAACTTTTTGAAAACTCGAATTTTTAAAAAGTTCGTCAAATCGTCTGAGTTTTTGGAAGCTACTACATGATAGAGGGGACCAACCACGTGAAAAATTTTTTCTGGAAACGATTCCTCTAGGGGTAAAAACATGCGGGGAATCCGAATTTAACATTTTCGAAGCGAAAAAGAGCTTCCCTGATTCAGGGAAGGAAAAGTCGCAAAATACAATTTTTGTGACTTTTCGCTTTAATATACAGGCCTCCCCTGAGCCAGAAAAGCGTTTTTTCGCTTCGAAAATGTCAAATTCGGATTTCCCGCATGTTTTTACTCATAGAGGGGTAATTTCAAACAAAAAAAATTTCACATGGGTGCCCTCCCCCCCCCCTATTGTATAGTAGCTCCCAAGGGTCTTGTTTCTATTTTTACTCAAATAAACGCATTATCAACAAAAATCCCGATAGATTAAACGTTTTGATAAATAGTGACTTTTTTTTAATTTAACAAAGATTATAAGCCATCTGGAAAGGTAGATTTCTAGCACGTCAGTCGAATGGACTTTTTGAAAAGTGGTGCGACGTTTAGACCTATGTTTTTCTCTTTTAGCCATTTCTGCTAGCCATATATCCATTGTTATTTGAAAGATTGAAGTGAAGCGGAAGAACGAAATTGCTCAACTAGCAAGAACATGTTGCCATTCGAATGGTCTTTCAATGAAGCACTTCCGTCAAGGTCATGTGTTAAAAAAAATAAAATGTTTTTTGAACATTTACAAAGTTAATGAAAAACAAAAATCATGCAAAAACTCGGAGCTAGTTCATTCACTCATCGTGGTTCAAAAAAAGGAGATAAAGTTTCGGTCGAAAAAATCAAATTCTCTTCAACTTTTCATCACAAGTAGCGGCATTGTCCCCATGTAATCTGTGAGGCTGCGTTCAAGCATGTCAAAAAAGTTCGTAAAAATTGAAAAATTCATAAAAAAAAGTATTGAAAAATTCACCAAAAATTGAAAAATTCGTCAAAATTCTTCAAAAATCGTCCAAAATTGAAAAAAATTGTCAAAAAATGTAACTTTGCCTGATTTTAGATAAAAGCTACCTGTTGTTTTTTATTTTTTAAAATTTTTGGCCACAGGGGGCTATAGCCCCCCCCCCTTTGGCTACGCCTATGACCCCGGGTAACGCGAAATGATGGGCTTGAAGCACAAAAATAAAGAACCAATGTCTTTCTCGACTAAAAAAACCCTAATAGGATGTTTTTTGGCTGATTTGAAGGGAAAAAGTTTCGACTTTGGACCACGATAAGTGAATCCAACAAAGGCGTTTTTTCCCCCAAAAGAAAAACGCCTCCAAAAAACTCAAATATTAAAAAAAATTACAATGAACCTTTTTATCCCATTCTAAAGTATGAAAAAAAACTCCATCTTTTTCTCACCCACATCATGAAAATAAAAATATTTTCCCAAGCCTAAGTTAATTTATGAGAAAGAAAGCTGACCTAATCAAATTTTCTATCATCTTTTTACTTCCTAAGAAATGACTGACCATCTTCTTTGGAAAAAACAAAGTTTTACTTTTTTCCAAACAAACTCATTTATTCGGACATCTTCTATTTTTGGCTAGTTAAACGAAGTCCATGTTTATGAAAATCCGTAGGTTTCGAAGGATAAAAAAATGTGCCACTTCAAAGTTTGTGAAGAGTGGGAAAAAGTTCGTCTAATCAAGTAGATCTTAAGAGGCGATATCTCGAGAGTCCGAACCAAAGTATGGGCCCCACGCACCCAGGAAGTTGGAGTGTGGAAATTGAAAAATTCGAGAGAAACAATTTGGTGATTTTTTGAGTGGATGCAACTCAAAAAATATTTGACTTTGTCACATCGAAGTTTTGAGAAAAATGGGTTTCGGGTATGGGGCAATGTTTGAAGGGAAACGTTTTTTTCTATAAATCCGTTTGCTATGATCTCGTGAGGATACAAGATCCCGATTTTTGTATTTTGGTCAAAAACATAGGGAGACTCTTTGGATTTTTTAAACTTTTTTTAGCCCATGGGGGGAGAGAGGTAATGTACCCCCTTCGGTACGGCCATGAAAAACTGAGCTCGGATCCGAACGCACCGTTTTTCTTATGGACAAGTCGCACGGAAAACTCATGAAATTTTATTAAAAAAGTTGTATAAGATTACCAATAATGTCACAAGTTATGATGACTCATAACTAAAATATAACAATCAAAAAGTAGTCAATAGTAAAAACATGAACAAATAATTTCAAGTGGACATCAGACGACTCGGTCTCATTCCATTCAATTGAGTAGGGCTCATTTCCACAATGATCTTTTCGAGGTTAAACTTGACCGACTTAGGGCTACGAATCACAGTATGCTATAAAGAAATCACGAATGATGAATAAGCTTCAAAAGATACCTTCGACGGCGAGATAACGTTAGGTTTTGTATGATCAAAGCGATTGTACAGATCCAAGCCATTTAGAGATTTGCGCTAAAAGTTTATTTTTTCAAAAAATTTCACGTCTTTTTTGATTCCCTCTCGTTCAGGTTGCGTTCAAAAGCATGTCAAAAATCGAATTTGCGGAACCCCACGTAGCTTAACTTGCCAGATCGGATGGTATCACTCCTTACCCGGGTATGGAAAGAATTTTTTAAAGGTTAATTGAAATGGACTATAGTGGGATCGTCGATTTTTTTTTCTGATACGTATGTATTCATTATCCCAACTTCAAATAACTGCAACAGAACAACATACCATCGGCGGTGAATAGATATTTTTAAAATTCGTCAAATAATCCAAGCCTCCATCTGCGAACATATGATCTGCGACAGTTTCAAGCTTGTAAGAGTCGTTGCGTACCGCATTGTTATCAGTTTTTGTATCAGCAATTTCGATTTCGGGTTTATGTACAGCGCTTTTTGGCTTGAAGATTGATGCATTAATATTAAGCTTGTTCTAAAAATGAGGTTTCATTCAACATTGTATATGTTACGGGAAAATCTGATTTTCCCGGAAAAATTTGAACTGATTAGATTTTCCCGGGAATATTTGACCTGAAAAACCGTAACAATGCTCACTTTTTTGTACTAGAAACTCACTTTTAAGTACAAAAAATATTTATCTATAATTTGAGCCCCTCTAGGGGGTCCAATTAACGAGGTTTCACTGTATTTTTGGGGTACCCCAAAAATGGCGAACAGCAAGTCGGTTCCATTTTTGGAGTGGTTTTTCATTGTTTTCGAGCCGTTTCAACTAATTTAAAGCGGTTCCGTGACATTTTGGGATGTGAGGCAAATCCTACCCTAGCCAAAATAAGACCCCTGAAAATCCTACCAGTGTATTAGCGATATCCTTCTCTTCTTTATCCTCTTTATCAAGAAATAACAAACGAGTTTTGTTGCTACGAGGAAGACGTTGCACTTTTATCACATCGCCGGGATTAATCAACTCGTTCATGTGCTGCCAAGATTCGGTAATCTCTTTCGCTGATTGCAATGTAATGTGCTCGACCTAAAAAACACAAGTGGGGAGCTACTACACAATAAGGGGGACCACCCAAGTGAAAAAAATTTCGAAATTTCTTTTCTAAAAAATAGCACCTCTAGGGGTAAAAACATGCGAGAGATCCGAATTTGAAATTTACGAAGCGAAAAAATGCTCCCCTGATTCAGGGAAGGTTTCAGCGAAAGTCGCAAAAATGCGATTTTTGCGACTTTTCGCTTCAATACACAGGCCTTCCTTGAATGAGGAAAGTATTTTTTTGCTTCAAAAATGTCAAATTCAGATTCCTCGCATGTTTTAACCTATAAAAAGGTCATTTCTAGAAAAATTTTTCACGTGGGTTCCCCCTCCCTATTTTGTATTAGCTTCAAAAGTTGTAGTAAAACAAAAATATTTTATTTGGGTATTGAATTAACAAGATGATACTAACAATAAAACAAAATGAGGATATTTAAAATTTGTTTGATATAATAGGACAGCATATATTAAAGAAAAAATCTACAACTATTCTTTTTAAAATCGTACCTCTGGCGCAACAAGAAACATTTGATCAAGCTGATAAACTTGAAAATAGTTCATCGTGAAATCAAAAGTCGGATTATCGATGCCAATAACATTGACTGTATTATGATCACCGCTCACCCAATTAATTTGAGCACGGAACAAACGCTAAAATTATATGAAATTAGTAAGGAAGCTCGTTAACTGATGTAAACAGCGGTTTACAAAGTTAGCTATCGCATTATACATGGGGATTACGACCAGGGCTGTATCCAGGTTTTGGTTTCGGAGGGGGGCTTGACCCCAAAGTTTCAAAAATTTACCTTGTTCCCCCTTTACGTTTTTTTTTCAAAAATTTCCCACAATTTTGGGCAAAAACATAAGGGGAAACTATTAGGAAAAATTTTTCACTTTTTGATTTCGGAGGGGGACTTGAGCCCCCCTTCTCTGGATACGACCCTTATTACGACGTTAGCTGAGTCGTAATGCATTACAATTCGTTGTATTGCAAAACAACTCGTTTGAATTAGTTTGTATATTAACACAAAAACTTGATTTTTTAATGTGTCCAAATGGGTTGAGCAATAGCTCAAAAAATTCCTTAGCTGAGTAACTTTACAGCACAATGTTGAGCAAAAACATAAAGGGGGAGCAAGGTGATTTTTTTCCAAAAGAAATTTAAAAATCACCTCTCTTAAAAGGAGACTTCAAACCATAAATGGCATTTCTAGGGTAAATTGTATTATAACCCTGATTTTGGCCCCTCTCAAAATGAAATCCTTGAGTCGCCTTTGTTAACACATACATTGGTATCCGGATGAAGAGCAACAACTGGAAGGCCTAGCTTGAGTTGATTCTTCTCAAACGACATTGACTTAATATTAATAACCGAATATTGTTCGTTTAAAAGATCTTGCATGAAGGCCAACCGCAGCGACGAAGCTAAATTATCAAATTTAAAACAGGAATTCATAAATCAGAGTGCCAAGTGTGCTAATTTTTCAAAAAAGTGTTGATTTTGAGATGTCAAATCTGATTTTTCAGTGTCAAATCTAATTTTTGAATGAGAAATTTTGTCAAATTTATAAGAAATATAATGCAAAATTAGCATTTTGCTGAGTTTTTCTCTTCCTAAAATCTGATTTTTGAAGTCAGATTTTCTGATTTTGAACAAATGTTCTTGGAATCCCTGTCATAAATTAAAGATCTAAAAGTAGAGCTATCCATGTTTTTTTGCACTCATCTTGTATCTATGATAACCTACCAATAGTGCGCACAAAAATGTCATCAGCCGATTTACTCTTCACCAAAACGACGTTGGACCAATCTGTAGTCAATTCCGAACTTTGTATTGCATAATTAAGATGAATGTCGCCTTTAAATAATACAGGGTGAGCCAACAAATCGTATTTTTGCGTTTTTTGGCAAAAATTTTCAAAATTTTTTTCAAAAATCATCTATAAGGAGTGTTTTCACGAGAGAAATCGATTGCGCGCATCGAAAAACCTTGAAAACGCATCCCAGGCTGTGAAATATACAAAAAAGTAACTTCAATAATCTTCTGTAATACTTGAAAATATGACAATTTGATACTTCATGGTCTGGGAAGCGTTTTCAAGGTTTTCCGATACGTACAATCAATTTCTCGCATGAAAATATCCCTTATAGGTCATTCTTGGAAACAAATTTTTCACCAAAAAACGCAAAAGTAATGTTTTTTTGGCTTACCCTGTAGTATTATTTCATCATTCCAAGGTATTTCAGTCAACTCATGTTCGCCACGCAAATACTTCAACATCCAAAATAAACGTGATTCTTTGTCCAGAAAATAATTATCGATATTGAGCGTGTTGAATGCATCGGGCATGCCTGAAATAAGCGAATTAGAAAAGAAAAATCGGCATATTCTTTAATGACACGCAAAAAAATGGCACATAATGTAAAAAAGAGATTTTGTCGTGCCGTTTTTGTATTCCAAAACCTGTCGCTCCATGCCGTTTTGTGCCGGAAAATCTGTTTTTTTTAATGCAAGACTTGATTGCATTCACTTACAAGAACCAACAACTGCAAGACACGGCTGAGGCTGTTCATTTGAAAAAGAAAGTATGATAACTTCAACTGGCGCCCTCTCTTCAATTTCAGTTTTGAAAACGGCATAATTCGGCAACTTCAACTCAAACATAGTCACGTCATCTAAAAAGATAAAACAAACTTTTTGTTATTATAACACTCCCAACGGCTACAGTTTTAGTGCCGTTTTGTAATTGTCAATATCTGGTCAGGAAAATGCATTTTCGACGCGATTTTTTACAGAATAGGGGTTTCAACGTTGCTCTTTTACATGGTGCAAGAATTTCAACAAAAAAATCATGCTTCCAATTCGTTTTGAAAAGATATATCAAAACGATAAAAAAGCTTCTTTATATACTAAGAATATTGTGTATTATAACGAAAACCTGCAGTAGGATCACAAAAATTCTTGCACCATGTGAAAGAGCAACATTGAAAACCCTATTCTGAAAAAAACTGCGAAAAAGCTTTTTCCTAACCGGGTATCAACCAAAATGGCACTAAAACTGAAGCTGTTGAGAGTCTTTTACCAATTTTTGGTGAATTTTTCAATTTGTGTCAAATTGTTCAAGTTTTAACAAATTTTTTAATTTTTGACAAATTTTTCAAGGGGAGTGTACTCTTTTTTTTGTTGGGAGTGTACTCTTTAAAACAAAAACGTTCCTGGCAACGTGCAACACAGTGCTCGAGCCGTCTCCCATTCGCCAACAACAAATTCTTCATTCAAATTGAAAAGATTTTGAGCCAAGACTTTCTTAAACATTCCGAAATCGACCAATAAAACCAGAACGAAAAACTGTCCGGCTTTCTCTTTAGTATTGCAAACTTGGCATCGGTAGTAATTGTCACCAATTTTAGCCACATAATAAATCTGCGGTGCAATTTCGCTCTAAAAAATTAACACTGAAATATAAAAAGAGTTGAAAGCTCACCAATTCTACTTGCCAAGAAGCAAAATTCTTCTGGTAGAAATCTTGTATTTCTTTTTGTAATTTACGAAAATCTCGCTTGTCGTCAACTCTAATCACGCCCAAATGCCGATTGATCGGGTCCGAATACAATAAAACGCCATGGAAGAACACTGGCAAATGCTCAGGAATTTGCCTGTAAAATAATAGTAATGAGAAATACAGGATGTTCCAAAAAACCGCTATTGTCATTTTTGGCAAAAATTTTTTTCTTCCAAAATGACCCATTAGGGATATTTTTATGCGAGAAATCAATTGCGTGCATCAAAAAACTTTGAAAACGTCTTCCAGACCATGAAATATTCGATTTTCAATTAGGAATTCCTACCAAAAATAACTGAAAATAATAAAATTTTATATTTCATGGTCTGGAAGGCGTTTTCAAGATTCTCAATTTCTCGCATAAAAATACTCCATTTGGGAGAAAAAATTTTTTGAAAAATTTTCGCCAAAAAATCACCAAATGGTGGTGTTTTGAAACTATATTGTTAAGACCCTTTGCCAAAAAAATAACTTACGATTCAAGAATGTTAGCTGATACGTTAATTAAATCCCTCTGATGCCAGATAACATCAACTAATGTAGAATTAACCATGTCCGAAGCAAATTTAACTTTATAGAAAATACCAATGAAATGCTCTAAATAAAAGAAGATTTAAAAATAAAAATGGAGATTGGTAAAAGTTTCGTAGAAATCGACAAAAATGACGTAGAATAACATTGTATGCTTATCAAAAATAGGAAAATTGGTTATAGGTTCGTTCAGGGCCGTACGAGCTCCGAAATTTCGGAGAGGGAGCCCATCCAAAAATATTGAAAAATCATAAGGGTCCCTTAGGGGAGGAGGGTAAACATCCAAATTTTTTCAAGAACAGGAAGGGGCACTTGCTCGACCCCCCCCCTTTGTAGCTAACGCCACTGGACCTTCTTTTTTCTCGAAAATTTTCAAAATTTTGAGCATATAAAGGTCACTTCTTAAGTATTTTAGGAGAAGGGGGAAGCTTCCCCTTTACAACACATACAAGTGCCACAACAACTGGGGCCTTATTCTCATCTTTGGGTTTATTAACCCGGGTTTAGAGGCTTAACCTGGGTTTCGTTAATCCGGGTTAGTGCACTCTTTTAATCTGTATTCTCATCTTAAACCCGGGTTAAAGGCTAAACTCGGGTTAGTATAAAAGATGAGAATCACAAGTTTGGGTTAACTTTTCTAAACCCGGGTTAACGAGGCTCTTAACCTGAGTTAACGAAACCCAGGTTAAGGTCTTAACCCGGGTTTAGAACGAAAGATGAGAATACGGGTTAACCCGACTTAACCCGGGTTAACACCCTTAACCCAAAGATGAGAATAAGGCCCCTGAAGTTTATATCGATATGATAAAAAAAATTAAATCCATGTTACAGTGAGCAGAAATCTCGTTGTAACCGACTTTCATGTAAGAGCATTTATGCTCTTAGGCCGCCACTAATTCGTTTGGTCGGCTAAACGTACAAGGGGGGGGGCAAAAGTTCTCGCCAAGGAGGCAAAAGTCTTGACATTTCAAAGACGTGTTTTCTCGACAATTCTGGACGAGAAAACACCTTTAAGCGTTTTTGACAATGTCAGGACTTTTGCCCTCCCCCTTGTATATCTTTCTACAGCTACGCGGCATAACGATATACCAATGTAGAGCTAGTCGAGAACATCATTTTTTGTAAAGACGTCATGTCATAATTCTTCAACCATAAAGAGACGTATTTCGTTCCTACGCCGACATCACTAATTCGCATTCTGCCACTGAACAGCTTATTAGTGATCGTTTCGGAGTGCAAATAGCGATGTTCGGAACGCTATTAGTGGCATTAAATCTTTCGGAACACAATTAATGAGAGGCCCTGAGAACCGAAGTAAGATAATCAAAACGTAATATCCCTAGCACCAGATAAAAATTTCGAATAAAATGCAATTAAAACTGGGCTATTATAAGATACAGCTAAAATATAGATCCAAATTGGTCGGAAGCATTATTTCTTCTTAGAATGGGACGCAGCCTTGTCCGTGTGCGACTTCTTCGTCGTCTTGCTTGATTCCTTCGGATGCTTGCTTGGATTCTTCGTGTGGCCGGCTTGCGTCTTCTTGTAACTGGTCGGCTTCTCGTACTGGATCTTAGACGCTGGCTGCTGCGCTGTAGGAGGAGGCGGTGTGAAGTAGTTTTCATCGAATTCGATTTCTAAAAAGGAAAAGGTTAAAAGTGTTAGAAAATGAAAATAACTACCGATCTCATCCTGATTCGCGCCACCGGATTTGTTCGTGCTGGAAAGAGACGGTGGTACAAAGGCACTGTGGTCCATTTTGATTAGCTTGATCAAAATCCTTCAGAAACTCTCGGTTGAAGCAATTCTTCGATTGAACGACTGAAAATGGGAGTCAACTTTTTATCGCCCTTATATAGTGTTCTCGAAATTCGCATATTTCGAGCACCGTGAGCAGTATATAAAGAAATGAAATCACATTTTTGTTTTTACGGCATGTTCTGAATCGTTGTAGTTTTCGAGATAATTGCGTTTGAAATTTTGACAAGCTCTTCGTTGTAATACACAAACTTTTTTGAATTTTTAATCGATTTTTGCATCAATTTTTAAAATTTTCATAAAATGAGCATTGTAGCAATTTTTATAGCTAAATGAGACGAACAAAATGACACCAAAATTATCCAATTTGAACATTGTTTTGGGTTATTGAAACGAAANGAAAGTTTGAATTTGTTACAAGCTCTTCGTTGTAATACACAATTCAAAAAAGTTTGTGTATTACAACGAAGAGCTTGTGCACAAATTCAAAATTTCAAACGCAATTATCTCGAAAACTACAACGATTCAGAACATGCCGTAAAAACAAAAAATGCTCAATTTTTCATGAACTTTCCGAATATATCATTTTTCATATGATTGTAACTTACTGGACTGGTTCTTCACACACCAAACTCAATTTTTATTTCTTTGCCTTTTTACCCTAGAAATCATCACCTAGCAAAGCCACTAATTACAGTATATAAATATTTTGCTTAAGTTGAGCGTGAAAAAGAATAAGCCTATATAATTGCGCAAATTCATGGATATCTTTAACGTTGCTAGCACGCAATTCCGGACAGCCGCCAATTTACGGTAAGTAATGGACGCGCTGCTGTTCAACGTGTCGAAAATTACACATTATGCGCATTATACTTACGTGGAATAGGAAGTGCGCCGCCGGCTTGGTTCAACGATAATGTGTTAATTTCGGCGCTTGGCCCTTAAGCAATTTTGGAATAGTTGAAAAAGAATAAATGCATTACGCTTGAGATCTTTTTAGCCAACATCAAGTTCTTAAAGTAACTAAATATGGAAATTCTTGGGAGTCAAAATCAGCTTAAAAATTTAAATAATCGGAGCAAAAGTTTAATCTAAACTAAACATGTGACGTAGTCACTGGGCTAGCCTAGCTAAGTTCCTACAACGGTTAAAGTCTGAGCAAAAATAACCTTTGTTATAAGCATTTCAGGGATTGTTCTTGCTTCGTATAAACTCCTTGAACATTAAAAATAAATACAGCATTTTTTATAACTCGTCAGAATAAAATGGTACCAAAAATATCCATTTGAAAATTATTTTGGGTTATTGAAACGAAAACATTTGAAAATTTTCGTTTCAATAACCCAAAATAATTTTCAAAATGGATAATTTTGGTGTCATTTTATTCGTCTCGTCGAGTTATAAAAAAATGTTGTATTTATTTTTTTCTAAATGTTCAAGGAGTTTGAGTTATTTTCTTCTCAATATACAGATTTTATTATTCAGGGAAAGAAGTTACCGTCACGACCCAGGTGCACGTTTTGTTGCAATAAATAAATTTCAAAAATCGCCAACTTCAAGCACAATTATCTCAAAAATTACAACAATTCAGATTATCGTAAAAACAAAAAATACTCATTATTTATGAGTTTTCTGAACATGTACAACAATTGACAACTTTTTTCCGATCGGATTGGTCCTTTAAAGGATCAGTCCGAGCGGAAAAAAGTTGCACTTTTGTTGATATTCAGAAAGTTCATGAAAAATGGAGCATTTTTTGTTTTTACTGCATGTTCTGAATCGTTATAGTTTCCGAGATAATTGCGTTTGAAATTTTGAATTTGTTACAAGCTCTTCGTTGTAATACACAAACTTTTTTGAATTGTGTATTACAACGAAGAGCATGTAACAAATTCAAACGCAATTATCTCGAAAACTACAACGATTCAGAGGTTGTTGTAAAAACGAAAAATGCTCCATTTTTCATGATCTTTCCGAATATACTATTTTTAGAATAATTTTCCCGAAAGGACAGATCCTTTAATATAAACAGTGATTACGTAAACTTCAAAATCCCGATTATAAGAAAATTATGATTAAATAACTACAGTAAATTCAAATAGCAGAAAAATGTTAATCGCTGCTGTTCTTGAATCTGCTCTTATTAAGCTTACGATTTATCGTTAATATGAGATAGAAGGCTTAAAGAAGTCAAGAAAATTTGCTCGAAATGTCTTTAATCTCAGGAACACAACATTTTTAGAAAAATTTGGCAAATAGCGAGCTTAAAGAATTTCGAAAATTTCAAGATGATTATCCTAAAGTTTATATACCACATACTATTCCAATTGGCTTCGCATGCGTTATAGGGAGATGGGCCTAATGAGTAGTTGATTTGTTCATTAAGCGTGCTGATTGAGTTCTCGAGTTAGCGCTGGGCCGCAAGCCGAAATTTGTCGGAGATAGAACCGACTTTCCTTTAACTCGGGTTGGAAATAAATACAACGCCTCGAGGCAATTAGCCCATCGAGCCCAAAGTCCACTAATTTGTCGGTTGAGACTAAATTTATCTCTAAAACTTCTTCCAACGACTTTTATTTGGAAGCTAATTTGTATTTTGAAAAGTTGAAAATAGAGCAATCTGAAAATTGAAATTTTTATGACGAAAGATAGACAAGTAAAGAAATATGATAAAGTGACAAGTAAAGAAATTATGATAAAAAGACATGCTAAGTTGGATCAAAATAGAATATGAGTCTGATCCCGGAGGTCTGATTTCGACCTCCGGGATCGAACCTTCGCCCTTCGGAGTGCAAAGCGAGAGCTTTACCACTTGGCCATCTCGTCCGGACTTTTTTCCTATTGGCGGCGGAAATGGACTATAACTTTCAATTCTAGTCGCTTCACCGGCCGGTGCAGTGACTGTTTGCTAATTAACACAAGTCCTACCCGGAAAGTATATAAAATGAATTAATTTTCTTAACATGTACATGATTGAAATAAGGAAAAACCGAAGATCATGCAATGTAACAGTATTATCTACGTAAATTAAGCATAAGCCAAATGGAAATAAAAAAGTTTTTTCTACGTACCACTCATGATAATAATTAAAAAGCTTAATAGAAAAAATGTGCAAAATGTTTAGAATCATCAAATGTTATAGTCCAATCAAATATCTTGAATTTGACCCGGATTAGTCAAACCAAATCTGCGCGTAAGGGTCAATAAAAATTTTCTCTTTTACTCAGCTAGGCTGGCTAACAAACAAAAAGCTAATGAGCTTCCTAAGGACATTAATTAGCGCCCCGTAATTCGTCTCCATACATCAAGCTGAGCAGTTGAACGAACTTAGAGACTCGGTGGTGAAACTCTTCTCATCCAGATCTAAAGAAGATGGACTTACTCATTAATTTTGTAAAGTAATTAGAGCAAGTCACTAGGAAGTTTTGAAGAATTTGCCAAGTTTTTATCCTATATAAACATAAGAAAATTTATATAAGACTTAAAATTTTTATTCTTAAATTCTAGCAATTTCCTGGGACTTTCTTAAAGTACCGGTAGGAAAAAAGTTGTCATTTTTGTGTTTTAGCGACTTCTGTTTAGTAGATCGTCATGCGATAATTTTCCGCCCAACGTTTTCAACGCGCTTGCCTTCACACCCGTTAAAAGAGCTGCAGCGGTCGAAGAACCATAGGTGCACAAGTAGGGGGGGGGACAATTTCCCCCAAGTACGACACGTTTTTGAAATTTTTTTGAAAACGACATGTTTTTTTGGTCGCCAAACGTAAAAATGTCGTATTTTTGATAAAAAGCATGCAAATTTTGGTTAAAAACATGTTGTCTCAGGCCAAAATACGACATGTTTTTGCATTTTTGCCCCCAATACGACGACATGGGGGGGAGGGACAGTCTCCCCTTGTGCACCTATGCGAAGAACTCAACTTAATGCGAAGTCTTCGCGAAAAGAATAGTATTTCATAGTTGAATTGTTTTTATAATGTAATAATAAAGTGATTTTTGGTAATCGGAGGTTTTCGGGCACAAGAAATCGATTGCGCGCATTCCCGAATCTTGAAAACGCTTCCTTGACCCTGATTCAGGGAAGGAATCGGTGCATTGAAACGAAAATCAAAAATTTTCGATTTTTATGAGAAGACCATCGATTCTTAGGTTTTTCTAGGCGAGGAATCGAGTGCGCGCATTCCCGAAGCTTGAAAACGCTTCCCTGACCCTGATTCAGGGAAATTAGTACAGGGTGGGCCAAAAAAGTGGATTTTTGTGATTTTTTGGGACTCGAAAATTTATTTTTTTTAAGGGTAATTTTATGCAGGGAATCGATTGCTCATATCTCCGAATCCTGAAAATGCTTTTTTCAGGGTTCGGGGATTTTTCCCTGATTCAGGGGAAAATTGGGTGTTTGAAGCGAAAATTGTCGTTTTTCGCATTTTCCGAAAAAAATTTTTATCGATAACCCGCCATGATTTTTCTCCCCTTTAAAACTTAAATTAATAAACAAGATATGAAATTCTTTTATCCTATCTTGCACTTGGGTCATTAAGCTGTTTTAATTAATTCTATGTAATTCTTTCTTCTCGACATCAGCAAATACAAATAAAAAAATAGTATTTCGAAAATCCCTCTTATGTATTAGCTATTTAATTGCACTAGTAATTAGAAAATTCCACGTCAATTACAGACCAAAAAATGCGATCTGTTGTGTTTTCATTTCATTATGGTTAATGTTAGTTGCACAATTAATTGATACAAAGAAATTGGCTAATGAATGTGTATTAATTAATGAAAGGCATATGATGCTGTGTAAAATGGACGTCATTAAATAAATAACTGGCAAAGTGAATATAATTAAAGGTTAGAATTTCATATGATGATTAAATTTTTATACAGGGTCCGGAAATTAACGTATCCCACCTCCATAACTAACAGATTTCCCACGAACTTTATCTTTTGATGCAAAGTTTTCGGGGGAGGGGTAATTTCAAGAACAAATTCAGAATAGCTCCTCACGATCCTGAATTAGGAAAAATAGGTTATTGAAGCGAAAATCACCTGAATCAGAGTCAGATAGATTTTTTTTCTTACTTCGAAAATACGCGCAATCGATTCTTCGCATAAAATTACCCCGAAAACTTTGCATCAAAAATCAAAGCTCATAGCTCATGAGTCATGGGAAATCTGTTAAATGTGGGGAGGGGTACGTTATTTTGCCGCATCCTGTATGTTATAAATTTAAAACATTTTTAGTTTTTGAAGTAATTGTAACATATGAAAAAATTTTTAAATAAGAAAATGACTAAAAACAGAGTATTGCCAAAAACAAACGAACGCCTAAACCCTACTAAGACATTAATGAGTCAAACAAATTGAAAAATGCACTGGAAGAACAACTGGCAAGTAAGCTTTTAACAATTAATGATTAACGAATTTTTTTTCCTAGGAACCAACTAATTTTTCACTTGCGCTTTCATATCTATCAAAATATCTTATGTTCAAAAAACTTTGAGGAAAATTCAAATAACCAGAAGTTATTGTAGTAATTAAATCTTAAAGGACCAGAATGGAAAAAAGTTGCCATTTCTTGTTCATAAAAAATGAATCATTTTTGTTTTTACGACAACCTCTGAATCATTATCATTTTCGAGATAATTGTGTATGAAGTTGGCAATTTGAAATTTTGTGTATTACAACGAAAACATGTACTTGATAGTTTCTGTATATTGAGAAGAAAATTATTCAAAATCCTTGAACATTAAAAAAAAACAACGATTCAGAATTTACCGTAAAAACAAAAAATGCTCGTTGACGTCATGAAGGGGTCGAACCGGCCACTATTCATGTAAAAATTTTGAATTTTCTCATGTTTCTTCAATTGTGTCGATAAACAAATTTAATTGATTCATGCAATATTGCATGAATCAATTGAATTTGATATTGAAACGATTTATTAAACATGCGAAATTTCAAAAATTTAACGTGAAAATTGGCAATTGAACCGCTCGAAGTCACCCTCGGNTATTGAAACGATTTATTAAACATGCGAAATTTCAAAAATTTAACGTGAAAATTGGCAATTGAACCGCTCGAAGTCAGGGGGGGGGGGGGGGGGTAAACCACCAAAAAGTTGATTACGTAATATCTGGATGACCCCTTAGCGCTCGGTTCCTACTACTTTGGTAAGTTTTTGATAGGTACTTTGAATTGATAAGAAACCTTATTTACAGTAAATACCACACGAAAATTCTGCCCGTTCTAACTAGTTTTTAAGAGAAAATAAAATACCAAATATCTAAATTTCAACTTAACAAGTCCTCCAAAAACAAATTCTGGTAATTATGAGCAAACATATTGGAATCAGATGCTGAAGCGCGGTAGACTTCAAAGCGATTTGCAATATTAGCCAGTCAATTAATTTTATATGAGAGCTTTTAAGCGCAATGACAAAAAAATCATAATTATGAGAAAATGACCAAAAAGTTGAAACTAGCTGTAATAAAATTTCATAAACTTAAGATGTAAGCTTTCCAAGTTGGCATAAGCGTTAATCAATTACCGCTACTTGTTTTACTTAATTACAATCCTACGTTCTCATAAGTCTACTTAACTAATTAAGCTTCGCAGAATTACTTGCCATAAATAACTGATTTCTTACTTTTGTGAAAATTATTCTTAAAGTTAATTATTTTAAAATGAAAAATTTGGGGTATCTTAAACTTTCATACTAACGGACTCGGAACGGCCAAA
>OZJO01004922.1:0-17168 GCA_900406225.1 Acrobeloides nanus | reverse complement strand
TTCCCCCCCCCCCCCCCACACATGTGTCTCACAACCTGAGTTATAGGAAAAAAGTTTGAAGCCGGGTATCATATGGGGAACACGAATATGAAGGAATTTTTCGAATTTGACCTTTGGAAGGGCCTGTACTGGAGACCACGAAAATCGTGATTTTAGCGTTTTTGGAGGGCCAAAAAAACGTATTTTCAAGGGTCTGCGGAAAAAACAAAAACCCAACCGTATAACCTCAATATGTGTTCTATGGAATAAAAATATAATTATATGAAAAGCTACTAACCTGAGGGACTAGATAGCTGACAGAATTGTTACCTTTTCGATTTTTGGCATTTTTTGAAGGCTTTATACTCACAAACTATGAGCATTGACTACGGATCACCTATTATACTTTTTAGGGGGACAGTGGTTCTAGTAAATGCAAAACAAATTAGGTCGATAGACTTAGCCGAAAAAAAGTTATGAGCTTCACAATAGACCTACCTTTGCGTTTTTTTGAAAAATTTTTGCCCAAAATTTAATGAAATTGAGGGGAGAAAAAAAAACCCAACCGATATAGGTGGAGACCAGTACTAACACATACACGAAGAATTAGGTTGATCCGATCATACTGTAAAAAGTAGATACAACTTTTATAACCTTATATGTTTTTTATTGAAAATTTTGAGGTATCCCCTTCACGTAGAGGTGCTCCGTTAGTTCAAAATTGAAAAATTCCTTCGGATTCGTGTTCCCCCATACCCGAAAACTCCCCAAGTACTCAAAATTAGACGAATTTGAGCCATTTTAGAAAAATTTTTGATTCAGCAAAAAAGTTGATCCGGCTTCAGACTTTTTTCCGCTTGAAACACATGTGCCCCACAATTGAAAATTTTGCCTTGGTCTCCCTTATGTGTTTTTTTCCAAAATTTTGAGGGAAGCTAAGAGGGAAAAAAGATAATTTTTCCCATTTTTTCAAAAATCACCGTGGTCCCCTTTTTTGGTTTTTTGCGCCGACAGGGTCGAAAAATTTTTTTATTGAAATTCTTGAGTAGTCAAAAATTTTTAAACAAAATGCTTGTTTTAAACTGAAAATGCTCAGAAAATTACGATTTTTTGTATTAAAAAACGTCAAACTTGGCACTTTTTTTGTTGGAAAATGGAAATTTGGGACAAATTGTGTGAAATCTTTAAGTAAAGTTAAAAACCAGCGCCGAAGGCAAAATTTTTTTTTGATAAATGCATGTTTTAAACTAAAAATGATCTTTAAAAAAATTGAAATTTGAAAAATAATCTTAAATTAATGAACAACCTAATAATGAATATTAAATTTTCAGATGAAGAAAAAGAGCCACCAGCGGGATCCTTAGCAGCACTACAGAAAAGTTTAAAAGCATATGCGCCTAAAGAAATTCATGTGAGCCCACAAATTACACCGGAATCGCCCACGTCACCTTTAGAGAAATTCCATTCAGTCAGGGTAGTAAAAAATGTTCGTGAATTTGTCAAGGTTTGGGGCTATCAACCAATGGATATCCCTTATCAAAAAAGAGTATACACTCCTAAAATGTCCAAAGTCCATGAGGTGGAAGAAAAACCGACAAGAATCGATCGTGCAACATCCTATCACACAATCGATGTTGATGTGCGCAATTATGATCAAAATAATACTTCAAAGCGATCGTCGATCGCCTCAGCTTACTCCCAACAAAGTAAAAGGACCTTACCGACACACTTTGAAACTAATGAACATGAAAACGAACCTGAAGTAAAGCTGGAATCGGCCGAAACAGCAAATTTGCTCATGTCTTCTAATTCAAGCTTGAATTTCAATGAGTCACCTGAAACACATTTAGTAAGAATTTATATAGCAAACAACAAATGATTTAAGAGAAAAGAAACATTTCGATTTGAGGAAAAAAGAAATTCCTAAATATTTCGGTTCTCTTTTTACGTAACGTTATCGAAAACTGTGACTCCAAATATTCTCATTTTTATATGTATTCCTAAAATTAAAAAGGGCACTAGGACGGTACACACTCAAGGACGTATCAGCTCCGAAATTTCGAGAAGGGCTCAAAAACCCTTATGCGGCCCATTTTTATCAAAAAATTTCAAAAATTTACCATTTTTTGTTGATTTTTCCTTGCGTTAAAACAAAAATCAGCGCTAAATGCGCAAAATTTTTTAACAATGCGCGTTTTAATGCTGAAAATGTTCATAAAATGACAATTTTGTTTAAAAATGAAACTTGCCATTTTAGTAGGGTCGCGATTTTTTACGGCCCGTCTCATCTTTTTAGGGCCGTAAAAAACCCTCAAATTTGGGTACTTATTCATTATCCCGCGTATTATAATGCATAATGGTAAGAAGCCCATGCCTAAGACCTAGGTCTAAGGCCTAAACCTAAGGCCTTTTAAGCTTAAAAGCCTAAGGCCTAAGACTTAAGCCCATTATGTATTTTGATCATTATGCATTTTGGTGCGCATCAGAAAAAATCTATTTTTCAAACTTTTTCCAAATCGGGTGATTTTTATACTCGGAGGTTTTTCGACATGGAGAACACGAATATGAAAGAATTGTTTGATTTTGAACACACAAGAATTGTTTGATTTTTATTTTGGCAATAGGAACGAATGCACCGCACACTTTTTTGAGGATCGAGCGCACAGTTTTTTGTTTTTGAAATAATTCAAAATTGACGTGGCGAATTCCGATGATTTTGGTGTCATTTTAAAGCTGGAAATCGTAGCAATCCAAAGACACCAAGATCATGGTATATCTCTTTATGATTGCTGAGATATTTGGTAAAATGTAAAAAATGTCGATTTTTTAGAATTTTTGTCCGAAAATCGACATTTTATCAAATATCTCAGCTACCATAAAAAAATGCCATGATCTTGGCGTCGTTGGATTGGTACGATTACCAGCTTTAAAATAACACCAAAATCATCGGAATTCGCCACATCAATTTTGAATTATTTCAAAAACAAAAAACTGTGCGCTCGATCCTCAAAAAAGTGTGCGGTGCATTCGTTCCTATTGCCATTACTTTTAGTAATTGCCTTTGAAATATACCCAATAATTAAGCTTATTTAAAAAATGTAAAATTCTGGGTTTTCGTGTCAATACTCCAACTAATTCAAACGAATTCGAGACATTTAGGGTGCGCGCTAGCAGTCGTGAAACGCATCTCATAACGATTTCCGGACGCTAGCCGTCCGGAAATTATAGTATTTCCGGATACTAGCAGTCCGGAAATCGTCTGGAAATTGTTCGGAAATTATGAAAATGCACTATTTCTAGACGCTAGCGCATTTCCGAACGCTAGCGAAATTTTTTATGCTGTTCTCTATAATAAAATTAATCAAAGTATACTTTAGCATCGAGCTCCAACTCCTGAAATTGACGATGATGAACTTTCTAAAATGTCCGTTCGTGACCGAATGAAGTTCTTCCAACAGGATCGTTCTGGCAAAGATCACCATCATCATCATCACGATCACCATCATCACGATCACCATCATCATCATCACGATCATCATCATCACGATCATCATCATGTAAAAAAGCATCACGAGCTCGAGCAAATTATAGATCAAGAAGAGGAGGAGCATCACCTAAACGAATCGGATCATGAAATAGCTCATACTGAAGAAAATCACACTCATCCAAAGAGGCATGTCAAACGAAACATCAGCTTATTAATACAAGAACTAACTAATCGCGACCACTAAATTTTTTTATATTTTAAAAATGTCATATATTTTTTGGGCACTAGGACCGGAATCACCTCACAGTCGTTCAAAAAGCTGATTCGCCTCACCATTTGATTTTCAAATAGATTTTTCTTTGATTTTTTAATGGAAATGTGCGATTTTTTAATGAGAATTGAGATATTCATCAAATATTCTATTGGAAAATTTAAAAAAAAAGTTGTTTTTAAGTTTAAAAAAGTTTTGAATCAAAAACTGTGAACTAAATTCGCTTTTTTGTTAGGTGAATCCGATCCTAGTCCATTTTTTGCGAAATGTATTTATTTTTGCATTGAAACTATTTAGGTTTAGGTTTCTTAGGTTTGGTTTCTTGGGTTTAGGTTTCTTGGGTTTAGGTTTCTTAGGCTTAACATTCTTAGGCTTAGGATTCCTAGGTTTAGGCTTTCTTAGGATTCGGCTTCTTCGACTTATGCTTAAGATTCTTAGGTTTTCTTAGAGTTAGGCTTCTTAGGATTAGTATTCTTAGGCTTCTTAACCATAGACTTCTTAGGCTTTCTTAGTATTCCTAGGCTTAGGCTTCTTCTACTTATGCTTAAGACTTTTAGGCTTCTTAGGATTAGGCTAGGCTACTTGGGAGGCTTAGAATTTCTGCTAAGGCTTAGGTTTTCTACCTAATAGAATTAGGTTAGAGTTTTCTGGCAATAGGACGGAATGCACCGCACAAAGTGCGAGCGCACGAACTGGGCGCACAAAGACTGAATGCATGGACTGAGCGCACATTTTCCTTCAAAAATGTGCGCTCAGTCCTTGTGCGCTCAGTCCGTGAGCTCAATCCGTGCGCTCACAAGGGACCTTCAAGGTCTGAGAAACTCAGATTTTTTTGAGACCTAGCTTAAAAGTTAGAAAAAAATGTGGAAAAAACGAATATAATAGTCGCTTGATTGAATGGGTATAAATTTTTCGAGATATGGGGTCATAAAGTTGTAAAATTTTTCGATTTTTACTTTGTGCAAAAAAAAATGGCTACATGTGGGATTCGAACCTGACCCCTTGTAGCCACAAAACAAATGCGTTGTCACTGCACCATCAAAGCATGTTAATGGGGAGGCATTTTTAAAAACCAAATGATAGTGTTTTTTTTAAATTATGCACTCAAATGATTGTTTCTAACATTTTAAAACAAAAATATTTAAATTATAGTTTTATATTATTAAATATTTTTGTTTTAAAATGTTAGAAACAATCATTTGAGTGCATAATTAAAAAAAAACACTATCACTTGGTTTTTAAAAATGTCTTTCCATTAACATGCCTCGTTGGTGCAGTGACAACGCATTTGTTTTGTGGCTACAAGGGGTCAGGTTCGAATCCCACTTGTAGCCAATTTTTTTTGCACAAAGTAAAAATCGAAAAATTTTACAACTTTATGACCCCATATCTCGAAAAATTTATACCCATTCAATCAAGCGACTATTATATTCGTTTTTTCCACATTTTTTCCTAACTTTTAAGCTAGGTCTCAAAACTGAGTTTCTCAGACCTTGAAGGTCCCTTGTCAGTCCTATAAAAACCGTGCGGTGCATTCCGTCCTATTGCCAGTTTTCTACCTATTAGGTTAGGTTTTCTACCTAACCTAATAGAATCATTACAAATTCCAATATTTTCAATGCAAAAATAAATACCGTTGATTTGTGCACATGCATTCATTCATTCTGGCGCCTTTATATATGTTTTAACCTTTATATTTTTTAAAGTCAATAGGTAGTATTTTTAGTCAATAGTCTAAAGATTGATGTCAAAATATCTTAAATTAAATTTTCTTCCATCACAGTCTTGTAAAATGTATTTAAAAAAATTGAGTTTCCTTAATTTTTATACAAATACTTCAATTAATTTTAATTTATAGAAATGTATTTGTCGTAATAAAGGAATATTTTATTATCTAACAATCTTTATTATGGCTCATGAAACAATGATGGCGACTTATAATAAAAAAAAAGAGGCATAAACGTTTACAAGTTATATATTACATAAAAAAGGACTAAAAATATCACTTAACATATAATCTCTATCAGCTTTAAGAGTTAGCCATTTCCAGCTTTTGCAATGTGGAAAGAATGTCATGCATATGATCGAAATGACCACCGGATCGACCAAATCGGACTGAAAAAAAAGTAGGAAGCTTAAATTATTTTTTGGGCATCTTACCAAATGGTTGAGGTGCGCCATTACGTTTCATCTCTGAATAATCAGGTACGGCTGCTTCTTCAAGTGCCGATGATCTTTTTCCAAATCTAAACAGCAAGTTGCGCATCTCTCAGAGAAGTTTTTGTGGTCGTTTGATGTTTCGAAACTTTTTTTAAATGTTTTTGAGGATTTCTCCGGAAATACAACGCCAATTCTGATAGTTTTGATGTCTTTAGAAAGCTGGATTTCGTAACAATCGAATGACACCAAAATCATGTCATAACTCTTTCTGGTTGAGGAGTGATTGCATAATTAGTAAAAAATGTCGAAAAAACTGACATTTTGTACTAATTATGCAATAACTCCACAACCAGAAAGAATTATGGCATGAATTTGGGGTCATTCGATTGCTACGAAATCCAGTTTTCTAACGACACCAAAACTATCAGAATTAGCGTTGTATTTCTGGAGAAATCCTCAAAAACATAAAAAACGTTTCGAAATGTCAACTTTCGAAACATCAAACGACCGTTTTTGTAGCCTACCTTACTAATGCGTTCCTCATTCCACCTGCACGACCAAATCTGACTAATGCATTACGCATAGCTGCTCGCTTTTCATAACTAAAAGGAGGTCTCAATTTCAAAGAGTTACAGTACAGGCCAAAAGTTTGGAATAATGCATCAAATTTTCAGAAATTCCAAGTTTTTCGCCAGATTTATTGCCGATAGACTCAAAAATGGGTTTTTGTATCATATTTTTTTATATTTTCTATTAAAAAAAGTGGATTTTTGCGATTTTTCGACCAAATTTTCGCAAAAATTTTTTTTCTAAAATAGCCTTATGGGGGGTTTTCTATGCGAGGAATCAATTGCGCGCATTGAAATATCTTGAAAACACTTCCCTGGCCCCCAATAGACCCATAAAATTGCAAAAATCCGGTTTTTTGGGCTGATTTGGGGTGAAGGAAACGTTTTCAAGATTTTTAAATGCGCCCAATCGATTTCTCGCATAGAAAAACCCCCATGCATGCCCAGCGCCCCGGAGCTAGGAGATTCCATATGCTCAAGGCTTCGGAAACCGAACTTACAAGACGCTCCGGTCCCAACGTTACTTAATTTGCAAGATTGGACGATCCGGCGGCGTACCAAGAGAACTTCTCTTGAACTATGCTTCTCTTGAAACCAGCGCCAGAGGTAGAATTTTTCGGCACTAGGACGGTACACACCTCATAGATTTTTGACGAAATTTTCACACGTATTTGAAAAAAAACAGTGCAAAATTTTGAATTTTCTAATGTGCGAAAATTCGTCAAAATCTGTGAGGTATGTATTTTCCTAGTACCGGATTTTTCTTGGGTCGTTACAAATGAAACGATCAGGTAAAACGATACCAATGAAACGATGTCATTTCCAGACGGCGTCCGGAAACAGTTCGAATTTGCCTGAATATTGACACGAAAACCCTGAATTTGGTTTCGTTTCATTAATCGTTTCATTCGAATCATTTTATAGGCTCTAATGGAACGAAGAGGATAGAACGATACGAATGAAACGGCATAATGGGAAAAACCAAATTCAGGGTTTTCGTGTCAATATTCAGGCAAATTCAAATCCATTTCGCACGACTTCCGGACGCCGTCTGGAAATGAAATCGTTTCATTCGTATCTTTTCAAACTTTTCGTTTCATTCGAGTCTATGCCTAAAAAACATCGAGTATTTCGATACGAATGAAGCGATGTCATTTCCGGACAGCGTCCGGGAATCATCCGGAAACGGGTTTGAATTTGCCTGAATATTGACACGAAAATCCTGAATTTGGTTTTGTTTCATTATCATTTGTCGTTTCATACGTATCGTTTCATTCGTATCGTGTTATTCGATTGTTTCATCATTCGTATCGTTCCATCCTCTTCGTTCTATTAGAGCCTATGCCAAATCTTGAAGGGGGAAGTTTTGGACTTTTTCTAAAAAATTTTCATTTTTCCTCACGGAAAAGTAAAAATTTTTCAGGTGGGGATTTTCCACAGCTCCCCTCCCATAATTATGATGCTGATCCCATCCAACATAGGCTATATGATTTTATAGTGTAAAACAACTATTTCCTTACCCACTCGAGACATCCTCGTCAATCTGTTGAGAATTCGTAAAAATAACAGAAGAAAGAACGACAATCAACGATATTAATATGGAAGATCTCATCTTGTAAATAATCGTACTATCGAATAAAAAACCGGGTGCTCGTTCAAGCCGGTACAAACTAATGGATGAGTCTTAAAGATTTCCCTTAAATACTATCAAAAGTATAGTAGGCAGAAAGCTGTCTGCGTTCGGCATGGCGTAGAAAAAACTAATAAAGCTGCGTCAAAAATAGCCTTGGGCAGCAAACCGTTTCCGTTATTAAAAAATTGGGGGCGAATTATTAAGAAATGCGAATGGGAAATGAGAAGTGTTTAAAGTTTAGCGTTCGATAGATATATTTTCAATGACGTAGGGGCTGGAAGTTGAGCACCAGCGATGAGTTATTTTTAGGATACGAGGAGGATATATGAACTTGTTATTCATAGGAAGTTTCATTACTTATATGGTTTCATGTGATTGGCCATTTTAGGATCCAAAAACATTGACGTATCTCTTTAAAAATATATTTACATTTAGGGCTCAAGCATGTCAAAAAAAGTTGTCAATAGTTGCCAAAAATGTCTAAATTTGCCTGATTTTCAATAAAATCGTGTTTATTGAAACGATTAGTCATGTTGCAACAAATTTTATGCTTCTCGACCAATAACATTTTATGTTTCATGACCAATCGTTTCAATAAACACGATTTTATTGAAAATCAGGCAGAGTTAGACATTTTTGACAACTTTGTGACGACCTTTTGACAACTTTGTGACGACCTTTTGACAACTTTTTTGACATGCTTGAACGCAGCCTTAAAAATAGTATTGATCTAAATCATACATGGGCAAGAAGGGTAGGACTGTCCGACCCAAACAACGCCGCAATGGGCCAAAATTGGGAGGGGAGGAAATTTGGGGCTCGCAAAATTGAGGAACCTCTTTTTCCTAAGGGTGCGCGCTAGCAGTCGTAAAACGCTTTCACGACGACTTCCGGACGCTAGCCGTCCGGAAACGGATTGAATTTGCCTGAATATTGACACGAAAACCCTGAATTTTACATTTTTTAAAACGCTTAATTATTGGGTGTATTTAAAAAACAAATACGGCATTCTTTATAGCTCGACAAGACGAACAAAACAACACCAAATTTATCCAATTTGAAAATTGTTTTGGGTTATTGAAACGAAAGCTCTGATTCAGGGTTTTCGTTTTAATAACCCAAAACAATTATCAAATTGGATAAATTTGGTGTCGTTTTGTTCGTCTCGTCGAGCTATAAAGAATACCGTCTTTCTTTTTTAAATTTTTTAAATACACCCAATAATTAAGCGTATTTAAAAAAATGTAAAATTCAGGGTTTTCGTGTCAATATTCAGGCAAATTCAAACCCGCTTCCTGACGATTTCCGAACGCCGTCGGGAAATATTCGAAAAATTTCGGACAACCTTGCAAATTTTTAATTGTCCTCTTGTCATGTATGAATTAAAGTGTTATAAATAAAGGAATCGGAAAAAATTTTAACAAAAATTAAAGTTTGAAAAAAAGAATGTTGGAGCTACTAAACAATAGGGGGAGGGAAAGGGGCCACGTGAAAAGTTTTTCGAAAATTTTTTTCTGGAAATGACCCGTCAAGATGTAAAACATGCGGGGAATCCGAATTTGATATTTTCGAAGCGAAAAAACGTTTCTGATTCAGGGAAGGCGTTTTGTGTATTAAGGCGAAAAATAGCAAAAATGTGATTTTTGCCCGATTTTCCACATAAAATTACCCTTAGAGGGGTCAATTCCAGATGATGAAAAAATATTTTTCGAAAAATTTCACGTTCAGTGGAATACCTAATACCTAATCTATACTAGTTCCAAAAAATTTTCGAAAAAATTTTTATGTGGGTGCTCCCCCCCCCCTTCCCCCATTGTGAGTAGTAGCTCGAATGTTTTGTCTTCTATAGTTCTTCTGCAGGAGTATCTTGTTGAATGCTATACGTGTAGTTTTCACTCAACAAATCCGGATTGGCTGGCAAGTTATTATAGCTCATTTGTGGTAGCTCTGGTCGGTAGAAGACATTCGTGAGCCGTCCACGACGTCGAGTATACTGGATGAAGCCAAAGATTGCTGCGATAACCAAAATGAAAAAGACAAACGACAGGAAGAATACTCGAGTGTTGATCTTTGCCTTTGATTTTGACTTTGCCTGTGGGCACACCTTGTCGTTCGCTTTATTCAAGGGCGTATCTTTAAGCGATTCGGGTTGAGCGCATCTAGAATTGTTACGCTTTCTCTTTTTTTAAACAAGACCTTACGTCGGAGTTTTACCATTGAAAGTATACAAAGAAGGGTCTTCAAGAAGCCATTTCAGCTTGCAATCGCAATTCAACGGGTTTCCACCGATGCCAATCTTTTTGAGATCTTCCCAATTGGCTAGATCTTCATAAAGATTGGTGAGATTACAGTTCTCAAAATGGACTTCTTCGAGCTTTGGCGGTGTTTGCTTAGACGTGGAGCCGAATGCATTATCGTTAATGCTAAACAAATGTTTGCAATCGCTGAAGTCGATGATCTAAAAAAGTATTTCGTGGAAAATCTCATCCATTGTTTTTATAGTCGAAGTTTTTTTGGCTACCACGGAACTTTTTATTGAATTAGGCAACGTGTACATTGAAACGAAAAGAAATATGGATCCTTATATAGCTTTTTTGATGCTTCCCTGCGTGGTCGTATGGCAGGAAAATCAGGATTAGTTAGTACTAATTCTGATTTTCCTGCCATACGAAGGAAAATTAGCTTAGGCTTAGGACAAAGGGTGGAACAAGATCTTAGGCTTAGGGATAAAGATGCTTACGCTTAGGACAAAGACAACAGACTTGTCTTTGTCCCTTTCTCTCTTTGCCCCTTTGTCCTAAACCCTGTCTAAGCTTAAGCCTTGTTAGTACTAATCCTAATTTGCCAGCCATACGATCACGCAGGGATACATCAAAAAGCTATATAAGGATCCACGTTTCTTTTCGTTTCAATATACACGTTGCCTGATTTAATAAAAGGTTACGTGGTTGCCAAAAAATTTCGTCTATACTTTAAGCTCTTTGAGCCCACAAAAAGCGCAATTGTCGATCATGGTAAGATATTCGAGGTCTTGCATGATTAAATGTTGAATAGAGTGATCGTTGTTTAGTGAATTGTCGGTCATTTCGGTGATTCTGGTTCTAAAAAAAGGGTGTATCAGAATAATTTTCAAGGTGAGCTCAATAAAAAAAGTGTTACCCGCTTAGATCAAGAATCTTCAATTTCTCTATTTTATTTATAACATCTGGTATTTTCGTGAATGGGTTTCCTCGGAGCGAAAGTTTATTCAATTTTCTAAAATTTTTTGTTCTTGCATTTTCATACAAAACAAAATCCTACGGAAGCCCATCGAAAATTCCATCAGGCAAATCTTTGATGTTGCAATCATCCAGGCTAAGCTCTTCTAAATTTTCCATGCCTTTGCCAAAAGTTTCATCTGTTAGTTCCAGGTCCCTATTTCCATCCAAGACCAGTGTTTTCAAATTCGTTAGTTCGTCGAAAAAGTGATCAGGAACGGTTTCTAGCTTGTTATGGTCCAAGTAGAGCTTATCCAAATGTTTTCCCAATTTCGATGTAAGAACATTTCTAGAAAATTATTTAAAGGGGGGGGATAAACTTTGCAGCAACATATCTGAAACAAAAATTTTTTTGGAATTTTTGCAAAAATGACTTTTCTAGGGGTAGTTTTATGCGAAAAATCGATTGCGCGCATTCCCGAAGGTTGAAATGCTTCCTTGATTCAGGGAAATAAGAGTGTGTATTGAAGCGAATTTTCATATTTTCGTTTCAATACACACTCTAATTTTCCTGAATCAGGGAAGCATTTTCAAGTTTCGGAAATGCGCGTAATCGATTTTCGCATAAAATTACCCTTGAAAAGTCATTTTTGCACAAAATCCAAAAAATTTTTTCGGAGAAATGCTGCTGCAAAGTTTACGTTCTTTAACAAAAACCTTGAATCTTACTTCATGTTTTCAAATTCCAAATAGTTATCGCTTAATTTTAACACTTTGAGTTTAGCAAAATCGTCGAAAGAATTTTCACCGATCGCATTAATCCGATTTTCGGAAAAGTCAAGTGTTTCAACATTCTTGACTAATTGGGGCACAATTTGTTTCTAAACGAAGTTTTTAATGGATCTAGTCCACTCAGAAAAAACTCTATGTAAAAATTATATATTCGAAAAATTCATGAAAAATGGAGCATTTTTTGTTTTTACGGCATGTTCGGAGTCGTTGTAGTTTTTGAGATAATTGAGTTTGAAATATGAATTCGTGTTCATGTTTTCGTTATAATACACAAACTTTTTTGAATTTTTAATCGATTTTTGCATCGAATTTAAACTTTCATAAAATGAACATTGTAGCTATAATTTTTTATAGCTAAATGAGACTAACAACAAAATGACACTAAAATTGTCCAATTTGAACATTGTTCTGGGTTATTGAAACGAAAACATGAATCAGAGTTTTCGTTTCAATAACCCAAAACAATGTTCAAATTGGATAATTTTAGTGTCATTTTGTTCTTCTCGTTTAGCTATAAAAATTATAGCTACAATGTTCACTTTATGAAAATTTAAAAAATTCGATGCAAAAATCAACTTTTCTGCCATAAATTCAAAAAAGTTTGTGTATTACAATGAAAACGTGTACACAAAATTTCAAACGCAATTATCTCGAAAACTACAACAATTCAGAACATGTCGTAAAAACAAAAAATGCTTCATTTTCCATGAATTTTCTGAATATATAATTTTTACATAGAGTTTTTTCCCGAATGGACTGGTCCTTTAAAAAAAACCTTGTTTAGCTCATGGATGCGATTGTTGGTAAGTTTGACAACTTTGTAGGTTGCCGATTTGTCCGTAAATTTAAGGTTTGCAGTTGTTAAATATTCGTCTTCAAACTTCACTTTATCACATGTAATGGTCGAAGGGTTGGTTTGATCACATTTGCAGTCTATCAATTGAAATGGTTACTAAATTTTTAATTGCATACCTTCACAAGAAATGAGTTCTTGATCCTTTTTTTCATTATCGTCTTTCGCTTCAAACGTCTGAGCTAGAATTAAGAAGACGGCAAGTAGAGCGAAAATCGACCCAAATTGCATTCTGAAAATCTAGTACAGTCGATAAGACTTCGCCCCATGTCTTATGAGAATGGCGTCTTATCGAGGTGTTTTTTAACAAATGAAAATGTTCACCGGAACTGGACCCAGGGTGTCATTTTATTGGAGATCGACTTGTTACGGTTGGCACTACTACAAGGTCGAAATTCAATACGAGTCATTCAGTGATTGACATGGTGTAGTGGTTCAGTACTATGCCAAGGAGTTCGGCATCACCGACACTAGCGAGGGTTCGGTTCCCCCTTATGTCCAAAAGATTTTGCCCTGCAGCAACCAACCCCCCCCCTAACATGATTACGTAATATCTGGATGACTCCAACGGGGAGCGTTTCTCGGAAGTGCCGCACGGAGTCACAACCCCGAGATCAGAGCGCTCTACTCCCTGTACTAATTAAAAATTGGAAATATTAAAAATACGCCTTGGAAAACCTTTTGAAACTACCAGAGGATAGGCATCATTTCAACCGAGAAGAAAATAACAACTCTAACAGCACACCCTTTTATCGTTGGGTTTGATCATGCAACCAAGACGCGTCACTGATAAGCCTTTCCTTTCGCTCGCTTCATTCGTTTGAGTGACAGCCGAGCTTTTTTGTGATTTTTGATTGCCTAATGTTTTCATACAGTTTTTTATTACCCGTTACACTCTTAACACGGGAATACTCCTTCAAATTTCCGGCATATTCTGTTATTTTAAGCTATTCTGAGCAACATTCAAAAAAATTTTTTGAAAAAAGTTGTCTAACCAGCTTTTTTTCGCAGGCAAAATCAAATCTACTCAAGTGGGATTCGAATCCGAGACCCTTAGACTCGAATCTTGAAGCACTACCACTGAGCCAAGTTCACGATAAAAATCGTGATTTTTAATTTTGCTTATAATTTAACATGAATTTTTTTAACAACTTTTTTCAAAATTTTTTTTTGAATGTTGCTCAGAATAGCTTAAAATAACAGAATATACCGGAAATTTGATGGAGTATTCCCGGTTATAATTACAAAACAACCCCCCTAAAAATTTAGAAAATTCAATCTTTAAGGAGTTTTTCAAAAGGCTCGCCATATCTAGTCTAATTTAGCGTTTCTAACGCTGATTTTTTGTACTCGGGGGGTTTTTTTCAACATGAAGAACACGATTCCGATGCTAATTTTCAATTTTAACCTCACAAGGAAGGTTCAATGTCGTTCCTAGCTTGGTTTTGACATTCCTAGTTTGGTTTCGAAAAAATCCGAGAAACTTCAATTTTTGAACCATTTTTACACGTGGCACACCATGTTCATTACTATGAAAAAATTGACTCAAAGAAAACTCATAAAAAACGAATGGTAGAATTGTAGTTTATGGTCCATAGAACAACTTTTAAAAAAGGAGTTTGAAAGGTTATTGATAAATTTTCGAGTTATCACCATTTTAAAAAGGGGGGGGGTGCACGCCCAGTACGCTTCTCGAAAAAATTTTTTTTCTCATAATTGGCAGATTTTTGGTACTCGGGGATTTTCGGGCACAAAAAATCGATTGGCGCAGGTCTCGAGTTCCAAAAAATTTTTTTGACCCCTATCGGGGCACCCCATGTGAGACATTTTTGGACCTCGGAACTTACTCTAATCTAGAGTCTAACAAATTACAAAAAATTACAAACATTCCAAAAATACGAACGAACAATCATTGTAAGCTTCCAATACTTACAATTCCATGGCTTACAATTATTGTAAGCTATTAATACTTATAATTTCTAGACTTACAATTATTGTAAGCTTATAATTTTGGGCTTACAATTATTGTAGGTTTCAAGTTTAGACTTACAAACATTGTAAGAGCACAATTAAACGTCTTAAAACAATTTAAGAGACACTTTCTTGAGAAGTCGAAGATGGGCCCAATGGCCAGGCGACATTGCAAAAAAGTTCTCGCCCGTCTTCAACATCGTTGGAATTAGCCCCGTAGCCTTCGTGGTTCCGGAGATATGCATATGGGCTATTTGGCCATATTGCAATATGGCCAAATAGCCCATATACATATCTCCGGAACCACGAAGGCTACGGGGCTACTTCCAACAGTGATTTTTACTTACTTACCGAGTATATAAAAAAACATTTCAGATCGAGGACGGGCGAGAACTTTTCTGCAATGTCGCCTGGGAACTTCGAGTGTTCAAGAAAGTGCCTCTTTTATTTTTAATCAAACAAAACCGTTTATTTTTAATCAAACAAAGATTATTTACACTATTGCCAGAATGCGTTTGGCCAATCTATACTTACACTTTGTGCAAAAAAATTTGGTTCCAAGTGGGATTTGAACCTGCGACCTTTTGGGAAAAATCAAAAAGTTCATTTTTTTCAAAAACGACCAAAAATATTTTTTTCACATAGATAGCCCCCCTGTTTGGAATAAAAGTGTTTTTGAAAAAATTTTAAAAAATTTCCCTGCCCCCCCCCTCTACACAAATTTTTTTGGTCGCGGGTTCGAATCCCGCTTGAAAAAAAAATAAACGGCTTAAATTGTTTTAAGACATTTAATTGTGCTCTTACAATGTTTGTAAGTCTAAACTTGAAACCTACAATAATTGTAAGCCCAAAATTATAAGCTTACAATAATTGTAAGTAAACTTACAATACAAGTTGTAAGTTGACTTGTAATTGGAAGTTGTTAGGCTCTACTCTAATCGGTTTCTCGTGTCCTTCGACGTTTATTTTTTGGGGGTCAAAAAAATTTTTTTGAAATGATAGGGGGTCAAAAAAATTTTTTTGGAACTCGGGACCTGCGCCAATCGATTTTTTGTGCCCGAAAACCCCTGAGTACCAAAAATCAGCCAATTTGAAGCCAAAATAAAAAAGTTGAAAAAATTGATTTTTTTAACATGGGATATTCCCCTAGGGGGTCACAAAAATTTTTTTTGAAACTCGGGATTTGCGCCAATCGATTTTTCATGCCCGAAACCCCCCCCCCCCCGAGTACCCAAAATCAGCCAATTTGGAGAAAAAAAAATTTTTTTCGAGAAGCGTACTGGGCGTGCATGGTGTGCGTGGTAGTTATAATTAGAGACAGAAAAAAAGTTTCTTGGATTTTTTCGAAACCAAGCTAGGAATGTTCTCCATATTGAAATACGTCTACCAGAAAGAAATTTTGGCTGAAAAAAATTATCTTGGGTGTTTTAGAGAGGTTAGAAAATTCAAAAAATACACGTAAAATCGATGGTATTGAGCTTCGGATATGGGTTTGAATCATACATGACCAAAAGTGGTAATAGGTGGTAATAAATTACCACAGGGTTGTACGATTGTGCCGCCCGAAAAAGGAGGGTTGTGCCTCGGCGCGAAGCGCCGAGGTTGTGCGGAGATAATAATGGGTTGTGCCCGGCACTATGCCCAGGCACAACCCTTGTATTGTTTGTATGGGTTGTGCTTTTTAGGAAAAAACAAAGGGTTGTGCTTTAGTGAAAATAGAGTTGAGCCTTTGTTCAAAAAAAATTACCACTATTTGGTTATGTATGGTGAGGACTAACTTTTTTCTTGCCCTATTTTTTACGGGATCTTGGTTAAACCGTTTAAAATAGTCCAAAAAAATAGGTCCCGACTCTGGGAAAACTCATCTAACAAGGGAACGTTCTCAAGTGCTACCAAGCTTTTTTAATAAAATTGTTGTTATTTTTTAGAGGATCGAAAATGATGTAGAATCGCATAAAAATTTTCACTCCGTACTTTTCTGGTGTCGAGAAAATCGCAAAAAAATGCCAAAAATAACGTTTTCTTTGAAATTAAGGGACCACCAAAAACACCTTTATTTGAATTCTTTCGTCGAAATTTCGACATTTTCCACCGTTTTTGGCTATGGCGAACATTTTGGAGCTGTACGGCCTGGGGGGGGGCGCACTTAACGTGACTTCAAAGGCAGAAGTAGAAAAACGTTAAAAATTTTTATAGAAACACACCCCCTAGGGGTAAAAATTGACGCGGAACACGCTGGTGCTATTATTTTCACTC
>OZJO01004921.1:0-27306 GCA_900406225.1 Acrobeloides nanus | reverse complement strand
TAAAACATCAAAAATTAGCAGAAAAATTGAGCTAACTCCAAAACTATGAGGCGAACATTTAGGAACACTTGTACACTAATTCTACTCCGTATTTTAGACATTTTTGTCAAAAAATTTTGAAAAAAGAACCCCGCTTAACCCCCGCTAAGCCCTGCGCAAAATGCAAAATTGTGATTTTTATAATGTTTGATGAGTTCGACAGACAGGCTAGACAACGATATAATTTTTTGCAGCAGAAGCGATGAGGAAGAAAAATTACATCGTTGTCTAGCCTGGTTGTCGAACTTATCAAGGGGAATAAATTTCTTGAGCATATAATAAGGGGCAAAAGATCTCCTTGATAAGTTCGACAGCCAGGCTAAACAACGATGTAATTTTTTCGTTTCTAATCTTGCGTTTCCAGTTTTGCGTAAATTACCGTTGTGACATCAAATTTACCATTTTTTTCCATTTTTCTCGAGTTTTTACTAAAGTATTTGCCAACGATCTTAATTAAAGTTGTTTCTACACCCACTTTGGACACTTTTAGCAAAGAATTTCAGAAAAAGTAGGGAAAAATTTTTTTACGTGGCGGTCTCTACATATAAGTGCAAATCCTGGCACACTAGCCACTCAGCTATGTGAATCGTTAGTACAATATATATCTCGTTTTACTCGTCTCGTTGAGCTGAGTCGAATGGCATGACTTGTTTTTAAAATTTCGAATTTCCTCCAATTTTTGCCAAAAAAAACTGGCGTGCAGAGAGCCCAAAAAATTGAAACAAAGTGAAAAAATGAGAAGGAGTCCCCATCGAAAACCCATCGGCCAAAAAAAATTTTTGAAAAATTTTTTGGAGAGCTTTCCTCTCAATATTTTCCCGACTCTCTACCACACTCGTAACATTCTTCTATCAACCATTTTAGATCAGAATCTCGCGGCAATGAAGAGCTAAAAGATTCTGTATTCAATCCAGAATATGAACGTCCAAAAAGCATAGCCGACAAACCTCCAATTAGTCCACCTCCACCACCACCACTTCCACCAGGCTGGTCAAGATCGAAAATTAAGGAGCCTATAGCTGTTCAAATCAATTGTTCGCCTTCTGTGCCAAACATACAAGTTTTATCACCAACACCAGGTCGGTATAGCCTAACAATTTTAGGCTATTTTAGACTGAAATCAATATCCATGTCTCAAGATTTTTACAAATAAATTTAGACCGTCTCTCCCCAAAATACCAATATACCACAAAATCGCACCAAAAATTCGAAAATTATGACAACTATAGAGATTGGATTAAAAAGAAGAGGACAACTGAGATTGAGACGACTAAGAAATTTGGATGGAAAGAACTAAACAAGACACCGGAGCCGAAAAAGGAACAAGATATCAAAAAGAAGAAAAATTCAATCCAAAGTTCGCCTGAGTCGACTAAGAAATTTGGATGGAAGGAACTAAAAGAGACACCGGAGCCGCAAAAGGAAGAAGATATTAAAAAGAAGAAAAATTCAATCCAAAGCTCGCCTGAGTCGACTAAGAAATTTGGATGGAAGGAACTAAAGGAGACACCGGAGCCGAAAAAGGAACAAGATATTAAAAAGAAGAAAAATTCAATCCAAAGTTCGCCTGAGTCGATAGAAAACCTTAGAGGTACAACCAAGGATATTTTAATGAATGTTGCAAAGTTGGAAGTTCTACAAGATCATAACCAAGTTCAACAGAACAATCTTTTACAAGAGCTCAAAAATCGATTTGAGAAGGACGAAAAAATTGAGAATATTGAAACAAATCGATTTGTGGCTTACAAAGGTGGGTTAAAAATATTTTGCATTCAAATTTATGCACTTTATTTTGTGGCAGCCGAAGGTTGCCACAGACTCCATGTAACAGTTATGCTGTTACTGTTTATGTTGTTTAATAAGCTGATCGCTCTAGGCGGGTGTTTTGATTGGACTTCGCTTCTCTAACGGCTAGCAAGAAATATAACAATTGAACGGATTAACTGATGACATCCGCCTCCAAGCGAAGCTCTGCTAGGGGTCGTTTGATGTTTCGAAACTTGGTTATGTTTTTGAGGATTTCTCCGGAAATACAAAGCCAATCCTGATAGTTTTTGTGTTGTTATAAAGCTGGATTTCGTAGCAATCGAATGACACAAAAATCATGCCATAACTCTTTCTGGTTGCGGAGATATTGCATAATTAATAAAAAATGTCGAAAAACTGACATTTTAAATTAATTATGCAATAAATCCTGAACCAGAAAGAGTTATGGCATGATTTTTGTGTCATTCGATTGCTACGAAATCCAGCTTTCTATCGACACCAAAACTATCAGGATTGGCTTTGTATTTCCGGAGAAATCCTCAAAAACATAAAAATTTCGAAATGTCAAGTTTCGAAACACCAAACGACCCTGCTAACTGTTCATTTTCACCAGCACTAACGATTATAACGTCGTCAATGTAGCAAAAAGCGAGGATTGTGAGCCCTTTTCGGATGTTATCCATGATGAAAGTTGCGGGACTATTCATAAGTCTCATCGGCATGCGGATGTATTCATACAGCGGGTGGGAACTTTTGCGCCCTCACATATGCGCACCGACACTTGCGCTCCCGACTTTTGCGCTCCGACATTTGCGCGCATTTTCCGATAAAGCAGAATTTTTTCAGAATTTCTCGTCAACGCGAAAAATGTTCCTCATGAAAAGTTAAGGTATAGGGGGTCCTAGGGAGAAAAATGGCGAAAATTTGGAGGCCTGAAACGTTGATCTGTTAAAGTTATGGCGATTTGGTTCCCACATGCCCCCAAAAGCCCTCTCTGGCCCCTTTTCGACCCCTGGGGTGCACAAGTCAGATGCGCAAATATCGGGGCGCAATTGTAGAGCACAAATGTCGGCGCGTATATGTGAGGGCGCAAAAGTCCCCCACCCAGCATGCTATTCCAGGTGGCAAATGCCATCCTTTCACGGTGGGGTGGGTATAGCAGAATTCCTAGCTGGTAGAAACTCGAGATGAAATTTTTTTAAAGACAGATAAAGGTTTATTATCATAAGTAAAGTACAACGTGTCTAGCTTACGGCCGTTTACCGAACTGGGCTCCACCACGCTTTCGGACCCACTATTGCGGACTAACGCATGTGTTAGTCCGCAAGTGTAGGTCCAGAAGCGTGATGGCGCTCACCAAACTGCCGTTATTTGTTCAACGAAGCAGAGCTTCGCTTGCAGACGGAGCCTGTGGCAGCCCTCGGCTGCCACAATTTAAAAAACTCAATCGAACAATGTTCTATTTCTGACATATTTTCGTATAATTTTACATTCTCTGCTTCGTTTGGTATACAAATTTCTTCGTCCTTAACTTCATCTGAGTGAACAACAATCTCTGGTATCGTTGTAGTCAAAAGTTCCGGAAACATAGATGCGAAAAGGTCTCCATAGCCAATATTATAAAAATTTTGGCTTGTCAATATTCCCGAGGCAACTGAATAAACTCAGTAAGATTAAAAACTTTGATCGCGTGAATCGAATACCTGTAATCAAAATAAAAGTTTCCATGTTGGGGCGTTGCGTGTTGAAGCTATATCTATTGGGAAACCTCATGTAGTTGATTGCATCACCAAGAATTTCGCGTAGATTTTCTCCATTTATCGGCTGACATTTTTTTATGCAAGCAAACTCTGCCCAACGATGCATCTAAAAATTTAATAACACAATTGTAGCCAATTTCACAAGAGTTCACAAGAAACAAGTTGCCGCTCCATAGTCCATTGGATAATGAAGATGTCCATCCGATCTGGCAAGTTAAGCAACATTGGGCCCCCAATCCCGTTAAGATAAAACTTATTTTTCAAAAAAAATTTTTATTTATTTCAGGGAGAAAAATTTTTGTTCCTTGACAATCAAAAGTTTTACCCTAGCGGGATCGAACCTGCGGGCCAAACGTTGCTTAACTTAGAAGATTGGAAAGATGGATTTCTTATCCACTGCACTATGGAGCAGCAACTTTTTTGGCTTAACTTCTTGTAAAAAAGACTATAACCAAGTGATCCGAGCTTACTATACTTACTGCATTAAAATGCGCTAACTCATCAACATTGTCAATATCGCGTAGTATCAAGCATAATGTATTGAAGTTGATGTTTAAAAATTGATCACTTTCTAACAACGTTGAATTTATATAATTCAAGCATTTTCTAGGGATTCGCGTGACCGTATCACCTTCTTGCTCAAGAAACTTGAACGCGTTTTCCGGGTGCTTTTTCAAGTTTTCTTCGATAAAGGCAATACAGTCTTCTTCGAGTTGATTTTCGCCGAAAAAATTTGCTAAAATTGAAATGATAACACAGTCGGTCCTCGATAAAACGCCGCCCTGGGGGATCGAACCTAGAATGGCGTCGTATCAGGGTCGATAATAAAAATATTTTCAATCTATCTACTTTTGCTATACCTGTTTTATGAGTAGCAATAATATTCTCATCATTGAGTTCCTCAAAAGTATATTTATGATTCAAATAGTTCAAGAAAATTGTGAAACCACTGGGGTCCAGATAGGGAAATGAAATTTCATCAATTGATTTGGTTGTGGGTAAAGAAATTTGATCATAAATGTGGGTAGCTAGTACTTTAGAACGCATTGAGACCTCGATTCTGTTAATGACAAAAGGCTAAATTATGATTTTTAAATATGTTTTATGAACTTTTTTAGAAATATCATGTTGGAACGCCCAGTGGCGTAGGCAGAAGGGTCGGAAAAGGGAGCACTTCCTTATTTTGTTCCAAGTGGGTACCCAGTTTTCCGTCGGATAGGATCCGTCATAAAGTGGGAGAGAGTATTACGGGGTGTTCGCATGATTAAGTTTCGCGTCGATGGTAGTCAGAGCGGTTTAAGGGTATCAAGAAAATTGAGGACTTGCCTACATCGCTGGGGACCCCCATTACAAATTTTGTCCATCCACTCGCAAAATTTTTAATTCTAGACCCTCGTCCCCAAAAGTTTCGTAAATCTAGATCCCCTCCTCATATACTTACAACTTTAAGCGGCCCAATTAGAACTAAAATGTTAGTTAATTGATTTAGAATTTCATTGGTCAATTTGTTGATCAATATATTTTCTTCAACGTCTTCAAAAAATTTCGTGTCCTCCGAACAAAACTGGTCTAAAAAATTTTAAGATCAAATAGTAAATTTAAAGAACCGGCCCAGTTGATGGACCGGTTCTTTAAATTTACTATCGAATTTTAAAATAAAATTTCAATATTTTTTGAGAAATTTGGTTTTGTGTTGTAATTCCATGGGTCCTTTCACCCATTTTTACAATATAGAGTATAAAATAATCTACTTCCTATCTCTTCCTCAATACCATTCTCTTCATTAACATTAGACATCACAGGATCCATCCTAAAAAAAGATTCTCTTTCTAACTGTTATTGTACAGGGTATCTCTAAAGCTCGTGTACACCCTAATTAATTTCATGAGGAATTTCTTCATGACAGAAAACTTTTCAATAAAGTGATATTCTACAAAGTTATTCGTCGTGATCTCAGTAACAACTTTGTAGAACATCACTTTTTGTGAAAAGTTTTCTGTCATGAAGAAAATTCTCATGAAATTAATTAGGGTATACACGANACGAACAACTTTGTAGAACATCATTTTTTGTGAAAAGTTTTCTGTCATGAAGAAAATTCTCATGAAATTAATTAGGGTATACACGAACTTTAGGGACACCCTGTATATGTGGCAAATTAACAATTGATGACATTATCAGTTGGCGGCAATCGATTCCCCGCCTATAAAGACCCTTGTTGTGTCTTGTGTATGATCGTGTTTGTCTAACGATTCCACGAAAATATTCACAAGCGCACAATATTTTAAAGGACCAGTCCAGTAAGTCACAATCATATGAAAAAATGGTATATTCGGAAAGATCATGAAAAATGGAGCATTTTTTGTTTTTATGGCATGTTCTAAATTGTTGTAGTTTTTGAGATAATTGCGTTTGAAATTTTGAATTAATTACAAGCTCTTCGTTGTAATACACAAACTGTTTTGAATTTTTAATCGATTTTTGCATTAATTTTTTAAATTTTCATCAAATAAACATTGTAGCAATTTTTGACACTAAAATTATTCAATTAGAACATTGTTTTGGGTTATTGAAACGAAAACATGAATCAGAATTTTCGTTTCAATAACCCAAAACAATGTTCACATTGGATAATTTTGGTGTCATTTTGTTCGTCTCATTTAGCTATAAAAAATTGCTGCAATGTTCATTTTATGAAAATTGCAAAAAATCGATACAAAATCAATTTTTCCGCAAAAAATTCAAACAAGTTTGTGTATTACAACGAAGAGCATGACTAATTTCAAACGCAATTATCTCGAAAACTACAACGATTCAGAACATGCCGTTTAAACAAAAAATGCTCCATTTTTCATGATCTTTCCGAATATCATTTTTTCATATGATTGTAACTTACTGGAATGGTCCTTTAAGTTGAGAGTTTATTCGACTAAAAATATGTTACAATGCGCGAAAGATAGCAATAATAAACCCTAACTATGAGCCTAACCTGAGGGAACCTGCCGGTCTTTATTTAGTGAGTTGAGCCTTTATATACTCGGTTAGAACAGTGAAACTTTGACCTATTACGAAATAGGATTTCGAAATAGTGACGTCGTTCAATCACGCCACATACCACCCTCAAAATGAGTTGAACATTTCCGACAAAAAACCGAAGAATGTTTTATTACTTATTGCTGATAATTATTTACCAAGCCACATCGAAATTGGCTCGTTCATTGTTGAGTTATGTTCAAATTTAGTTGTGTAGTGATGCGAAAATCGAAAACTGATCTATCTCGCCATAGGAACCGAATTAGAGATCGAACGAGGGCTCATTTAAAAGCTCAGAATATAGGGGATTCAGATATTTATGAATCTTCATCATTCAGTCCTGATTCAGGGTCGCAATTCACGTTCTTACTATGAATAAATTAAAGGGAGCGTAACATTTATTGCCTAATCTCGAAAAATCGAAAAAAAATTTTTCCGATTTTCTTCTAAAAACCGACTTTTTAGGGTAATTTCTAGGCGAAAAATCGATTGCGCGCATTCCCGAAGCGTGAAAAGGTTTCTCTGACCCTGATTCAGGGAAATGAGTGTTTTTTATTGAAGCGAAAATATGAAAATTTTGGATTTTTCTTCTAAAATCATCGTTCTAACAAGGGGTTATTTTATGCGAGAAATTGATTCAGCGCATCACCGAAGCGTTGCGGTAGAAACGTAATTTTTCAAGGACGATGATCAAGGATGATTTTGACGCTTCGGGGATGCGCTGAATCGATTTCTCGCATAAAATAACCCATAGAACGATGATTTTAGAAGGAAAATCTCAAATTTTCATATTTTCGCTTCAATATAAAAATTTTCGCTTCAATATAAAACACTCATTTCCCTGAATCAGGGTCAAGGAAGCATTTTCACGCTTCGGGAATGCGCGCAATCGATTTTTTGCCTAGAAATTACCCTAAAAAGTCGGTTTTTAGAAGAAAATCGGAAAAAATTTTTCGATTTTTCGAGATTAGGCAATAAATGTTACGCTCCCTTTAATTTATTCATAGTAAGAACGTGAATTTCGACCCTAAATCAGGACTGAATGATGAAGATTCATAAATATCTGAATCCCCTATATTCTAAGCTTTTAAATGACCCCTCGTTCGATTTCTAATTCGGTTCCTATGGCGAGATAGATCAGTTTTCGCATCACTACACAACTAAATTTGAACATAACTCAACAATGAACGAGCCAATTTCGATGTGGCTTGGTAAATAATTATCAGCAATAAGTAATAAAACGTTCTATTGCTCGGTTTTTTGGCGGAAATGTTCAACTCACTTTTTTACTAGTCTCAGGGTGGTGCGCGCCACATCAAAATTCACTATTTTCAAACCGTATTAAAATGCAATTGAAGGAAAACGAAATAACAGACCCATTTTCTGTTATCATTTAATAAATATAAAGTGAAAGAACTTACTTGAAAAGAAATGATTCACCCATGTGTAATAAACAAATTGATAATAGGGTATATCAATCATGACCAAAATGATGAGTTTTACAACAACAACAAAAATTATTGAATAGTACCGGGAGCCGAGCGCTTCGCGCTCGGGGAGTTATGACTCCGAGCGGCACTCCCAATATAAGTAATAAGATGCTACCCGTTAAAAATGTATTAGTTATTACTAGTACGTATTTTGAATTAACCTTTTAATATTAAACGAGAAATGTCTGTCTGTTTGTGTCACCGAATTTTGTAAGCTTAAGTCCAATCCCGTGACGACTTAGATTTTTGGAAAGAGCTTGTTGAGAGAAGAAAAATGACACCAAAATCATGAGGGTATCCCCTCTGAAAAAATTAAAAATTCAATTTTTCATTTTTGCCTTTTCAGCTTAGGTATTTGGTCAGAAATGAAACTCGTTGCCTTCGGCTCAGTTGGTAAAACGTTGGTTTTGCAATTGGAAAGGACACAGATTCGAGGTTCGATCCCCGTCTCCGCCTAAATGTTTTTGCTTTTTCAACAAATGTTCTTTTTTTGAAAAAAAATCGATTTATTTGGAAAAAAACGAAAAACTTGATAGAAATTGAAAAAAATAGAAAAAAGTCGAAAAAATTGAACCGAAAAACAAAAAAAATTTTTGAGACGATCCCTTGAGCGCCGAAGGCGCTCGGTCTCCCGGTTCTCCCTGCTATAGCTAACCTTTTTTTGAAAAAATTTTTTTCCGATTTCGATGATTTAGATGTCAATCGTCTTCTCTCATTGGCTGAAATTCAATATCGGCTTTAACATATATACCAAATTTTCCCGTCGGCATCCCTGCGTGGTCGCTGTCATGAAACGGAGGTGTCATAAAACGGAGGTTTGACTGTATGAAGTTAGGCCTCCCCTAGCTAAGTCAATGACATCCTTTTCTTCCTTTATAATTTTGATTTTTTCGACATTCTTTAGTCTCGAAATTTTGACCTTAATTTTGAGCACTTGAGTACAAGTCAAGTATCGAAATTTGCAATAAATTGGAGTTCTTGGCATAATTTTTGCATTTTTATTAAAACTTGTGTCATTTATGCAAAGTTAATTTGCTATGATGAAAAATAAAATTTTTATAAAAAAAATTTTTAAGAACCAGTCCGGTAGGGAAAAAAGTTGTCTTTTGTGTATATTCAGAAAGTTTATGAAAAATGGAACATTTTTTATTTTTTCAGCATGTTCTGAATCGTTGTAGTTTTTGAGAAAAGTGCGTGCGAAGTTGGCGATTTTGAAATGTTGTGTATTACAACGAAAACATGTACCTGATACTTTTTTCTGAATCAATAAAATCTGTATATTAAGAAGAAAATAATTCAAAAATCCTTGAACATTTAGAAAAAAGTGAATATAGCATTTTTTATAACTCGAGAAGACGAATAAAATGACACCAAAATTATCCAATTTGAAAATTGTTTTTGATTATTGAAACGAAAACATGAATCGAATTTTCGTTTCAATAACCCAAAAAAATGTTCAAATTGGATAATTTTGGTGTCATTTTATTCGTCTCATTTAGATATAAAACAAATGCTATATTTACTTTTTTAAATGTTCAAGGATTTTGAATTTTTTTCTTCTCAATATACAGATTTTATTGATTCAGGGAAAAAACTATCGTCACGACCCAAGTACAAGCTTTCATTGTAATACACAAAATTTCAAAAATTACCAACTTCACATGCAATTTTCTCAAAAACTACAACGATTCAGAACATGCTGTAAAAATAAAAAATGCTTCATTTTTCACGAACTTTCCGAATATATACAGGGTGGCCTAATAAAAAGTGGCTTTTTGTGATTTGTTGGGTCCTGATTCATAAGGATTTTCTTCATAACAGAAATTTTTTCACAAAAAGTGATGTTCTACAAAGTTGTTCCTTAGATCACGACGGACAACTTTGTAGAACATCACTTTTTGTGAAAAAATTTCTGTTATGAAGAAAAACCATATGAACTGGGTCCCAAAATATCGCAAAAAGCCACTTTTTTATGAGCCACCCTGTACAAAAATGGCAACTTTTTTTCTGACCGGACTGGTCCTTCAAGTGCGGATTTTTTTTATTACTACACTCAACGTTTTATTGAACATTATTTTACAGATCATAAATCTGGATTAGCCTAAAAAAAATTTTTCGTTCACGCTTTCACTATTTTTTATATATTTTTAGCCGCAGATTTGGAGCCGAACATGGACAACACTAGGATTATAAAAGAGACGAAAAATCCGTTAAAATCTCCATTTTCATTGTCAAACTCAAAACAGCATACACGGAATAGGGAAAATAGTGGGAGTTTAAGAGAGATTGAAAAATTGCTACAGGTATGAATTTTTTTGAAAAATTTTTTTAAAAAATTAAAATTTTAGACAGATGCTATTGTGAATCCTATAGTCGAAAATTTTATACGCAAAAATTTTAAAAATTTTGATTTGTCTGCGGTTGATGAAACTGAAGTTCCGATGAAACATTATTGGGAGAGGATTTTTAAAATTTCTGATGGGCAAAAGGTAGGTTTGGGGAAGACAGGCGGGTATATTCTTGACCCTCTCCCACAACACATATAATCTCAGTCTTACACCCTCCCCACTACATGTATCATCCTATTTTCGCTTCAATATACACATCTCTTTCTTGTTTCAAGAAGAATCAGGGACAGGGTTCAAAGTTTTGTGCGCAATCGAAATCTCGCATAAAAACTCCCTATAGGCTTATTTTGGCGAAGATTAAAAACATGAAAAAATCACGAAAAATTGCCTTTTTTGGAATATCCTGTAGAACCCTCATGATGGATGGATGAATGACTATAAAGGCGGAAGGTCCGAGGATGAGTGGTGAGGAGGTACTGTACTCCCCTTGGTAACCTATGCCTATAGGCTTATTTTGGTGAAGATTAAAAACAAGAAAAAGTCACGCAAAATAGCAAAATTGCCTTTTTTGAAACACCTTGTAGAAAATTTTTTCGCCAATTAACATATGCGAGAGACATTTTTGACATTCTTATTTCAGAATGCTACAGTGAAAATTGAAAACCTCTTGACCATTGAGCCAAATGAACAGTTAGACCCAATTTTTCATTCCAACTTCAATTTTGCACATCGAAAAGAAAGTTCGACAAATTCAGGAAATTTTAAAAAATTAACCCTATTAAATATTTTTAATTTTTAGAATTTTCTAACAATTCTATCAGTGAACCATTTGAAGTAGATTTGATCAAAATCATCCATCAAAAAATCTCTACCAACCAACCATTGGGTAATTTTTTGTTAAATGTTAGAGGAAAAACTTTTAGATTGGCCGGAATTATTTTTACTCAAAAATTCCCACTGTCGGCATGTTGTGCCGAGAGAGAAATTATTGAAAAAATTGCGAAAAAATTCCTATGCGGAATCTGCGGTAAAAGAAGTGGAGAAGAATATTTTGGAGAGCTATAAAAATTATCAGGTAGTCTAGAGCAGACCATATCCAGAAACCAATTTGAAGGGGAGCACCAAGGTGAAAAACCTTTGGAGCTACTACGGACCAATCCAATTTTGAACAAAAAATTTTTATAAGAAAGTTCACATTGTGGCGAACAACTTTTGCTTTGGAAGTAAACTCTAATTCGTTAACCCTTTGGAGATAAATGAGAACAAATTGCATGAAAAATTTAAACGAGTTTGTGTATTGAAACGAAGGGATTGATCAGCAATATGATCTGCATATTGAAACGATTTATCAAATAGATTTCTATTTATTTTTTGTTGCCAATCGATTGTACTCACGAAGAGCTATCTAACGAGTGATCGAAGTCCATATTTCATGTTGAGAAGCGGAGATAAAAATAGGGACAAAAATTGATTTTTTATGACTTTTTGGTCTATATTTTTTATCTCCGCTTCCCAATATACGAAATATGGACCTCGACCACCAGTTGGCCCTTCAATGTATGATGACCATACCCGAAACTTTACAGCGATTCCATTTGCATAAGCATCTGCAGTAGTTCCATCTTCAAAAATTCAAAAAGTTTGTGTATTACAATGAAAACATGTATACAAATTTCAAACGCAATTATCTCACAAACTACAACGATTCAGAATTTATCGTAAAAACAAAAAATGCTCTATTTTTCATGAACTTTCCGAATATCAACAAAAATGGCTATTTTTTCCCGACCGAACTGGTCCTTTAAATGAAACAAATTTAGATACTCCTCGAAAAAGTTATAACAAAAGACGAGTTGTACACTCGCTTAGCCTATTTAATCATGAAAGCCGAATCTTATTGGTATGCAGCAAAAATTAATCAGGGTAAAAAACGAAATTTCATCAAAAATTATGTATTAAAACGAAAGTTCAAAATTTAGAGCATCCTTGCCGAAAAGAAAACTACCAAAAAGCTCTTCGTTATTACTCCGAACTGTTGGAAAAATCAAAAGAAGTCTTGCAACCAGATGATCGAAGCGTTTTGACTATTGTGGAAAAAATTTCCCAAATTTTTGTGGAATCCGGATTTTTGGACTCAAAAATCCTTGAGGAATGTCGCCAGGCTATATATCAAGCGGAAAAAGGTTTGCGCATTGCCCAATCGTGAAAATGCTTCCCTGATTCAGAAAAAGGGATGGATATATTGAAGCGAAAATGAACCAACGTTCGGGTTTTCGTCGGAAAAACGGTTGTCTAGGGGTTTTTCTAGGCGGGGAAACGTTTGCGTTTGCAATGTTCGACTTTTCGTGTCAATGTTCAAATCTCAAAAATTAAATTTTTGCTCAAAATCGAATCTTTGCAGGTAGTCGATATAGGGTCAAGAAAAAATTTTCAGACATCGGGAGTGCGTTTTTTGGATTCCCCGTATCGAAAAACCCATATAGGATTTTTTAAGAAAATTGTATGAAAAATTTTTTTTCGGAAAAATAGCCTTGTCATTTGCGGCAGCTAATGCTTAGTAGTACACCATTTTTCTTACTTTAGAGCTTGATTCGAAATCCGACATCAAAAAGGAACGGAAGATCATCAAAATCAAGAACAATCTTATGCATTTCAACCATTCTGTATAATTTTGCTTTCTTCTTTCTTGTCTTTTTTGTCATACATATAATAAATTTGTTATATGTATAACAAAAAATTTTTTTCATATGCAGGGGGCGAAAAGGTACCGTCACCCAGGGTGGCATCACCCATCACCATACTTGGGCAAGGGGGTACTGTACCCCCTCCCCCTAATTCGTCGTATCGGGAGAAAAATTAATGGACCAATTCGTATTTTGACGGCGAATACGTCCGAAACATATATACGAATTCGTATTTGACTACGATTTCGTATTTCCAATTCGTAGGGTCCAAAAAAATTCGTATTTCGACTTTTTCGCTGTCGACGTTTTTTTTGGTTGACAGTAACCTTTAGGACTAATTCGTATTTTGGGGCCCAGTACCCCCCTGCTTGCCCATGTATGCCCATCACCCACTGGGTGATGATGGGTGTTAGTGGGTAATGGGTGATTCACCCAGTGGATGATGGGTGATGCCAACCACTGGGTTATGGGTGGGTGAATTTTGGGTGCTATCACCCATTTTTTCGCCCCCTGGTCATATGTATACTGTACAATTTTGTCATATGTATAATAAAAATTGCTTCTTTTGCCCATACAAAATTTATTTTTAAAAATTATTTAAATAAAAACATCTACAATCCAAACAACCCACTAGAATAATTAAATTTGCTAGAAAACAATTTTTTAAGAATTTCTTTAAGATGCGACGAATTAGAGAGAAATGGGTGAAAAAACAAACCAGTAATTATCAGAAAGAACATGAAACATTGGTTGAACCAATATTTTTTCGTACAATAAACAAAAATAAGTAAAAAAAATTCATTTCTTGACGTATTAGTCTGCATGGCAGTGAGCGCTGGATTGAAGAGAATTTTTGAGGGCATCTAGGGGGTCTAAAGTGTCAAAATCAAAATTAAAAAAAAATTCAAAAATTGAATTTGAAGATTTTGATCACATTTATCCCCCTAAAAGCCCTCATCAAATCGATGAAAGACTTGATCGGATGGCGAAATCTGGAGCAAAAAAAAATTTTTCAAATTTTTAAAAAATTCAAAAAGTTTTTCCACCCCAAAATTTCTTAGTACCGATCGAAGCAAAGTGGTAAGTGGTAAAAAAAGAATAAATGAGTACAAATTTGCATATTACATATGATACATACAAAAAACTTGTTTGATTAGATAAAAATTTAACTAGCGTTATGAAAGATGCACGACTATGGAAGGAAAATATTTTTTTCTCAAGTGTCGGAGATTCGTTTCAATATTCAATTTTTATTGAAATTCAGGCAACAAATTTAATAATGAAATATTTTTATATTGCGATAAATTTGTTGCCTGAATTTCAATTATGATAAAATATTAAAACGAAACTTCCGATAGTATAGTCCTTTTCCATGCTGTTGATCAAAAGTTGAATTTTTGCTTAAAAATTGAATTTTTGTTCAAAATTCGAAATTTTTACTCAAAAATCGCAATTTTGGTTCAAAAATCGCAATTTTGCTCAAAATCGAAATTTTTACTCAAAAATCGAAATTTTTAATCAAAAATCGCAATTTTTGCTCAAAAATCGAAATTTTTCTCAAAAATCGCAATTTTTGCTCAAAAATCGAATTTTTTATATTTTTTTCAAAAATTCATTTTTGAAATTTTCAAAAAATTGAAAAAATTCAAATTTTCACAAAAAAAATATCTTCCCTCCTTATAAATTACAATAAATTAAGGGCCCGTTTGAGACTCGCTCTTGAACCCATTTCTTATTATGCATACACAGAAAAAAAATTTACAATCTTCTATTGAAAAATGAAACAAACACCAGGTTCAAAAAAAATCGCGTAAAAAAATGTCACATATCGCAGGGCCGGCCACTCCCCCGTAGACCAATGGCTATTTCTTTGAACTTTTTTTATGAGATTTTTGAAAGAAGAAAAAATATTTTGTATTCAATTTTTTAAATTTTTATATAGCCATTGACCGATTAGTGCGAAACCCGTGTGCCTCGGTGAGCGATCGGCCAAGTTCGTCTAAAAGTTTTTTTGGTGGAAAAATATTAATTTTTAAATTTTTTGTTATTAACACGGGAATGTGCCTTCAAATTTTCGGAATTTTCTGTTATTTTAAGCTATTCTGAGCAATATTCAAAAAAAAATTTTCGAAAAAAAGTTGTCTAACCATGGCAAAATCAAATCGACTCAAGTGGGATTCGAACCCGAGACCCTTAGACTCGAATCTTCAAGCACTACCACTGAGCCAAATTCACAATAAAAATATGTTTTTTAATTTTGTTTCTAATTTAACATGAATTTTTTTAACAACTTTTCAAAAAATTTTTTTGAATGTTGCTCAGAATAGCATATATACCGGAAATTTGAAGGAGTATTCCCGTGTTAAAAAGAAACCCCTGAAAATCAGGGGCAAATTTTGAAACATATCTAGTTTTCAAAAATTCAAATTTTTCCACCAAAATTACAAAATTGAAAAAAAGAGAACACGTTGATGAGGTAACCTATACCTCGTTTTTCATATGAAAGACATGGACAGACGAAACAAACTGCGAAAACTTTTCGTGACAGAGATTTAAATTTAAAAAACAAACATCGAAGCAAGACCGTAAAAATTATAAAAAAATTGAAAGACCAAAGGGTAGTCGGGGGTTGATTTGGTATAAAAAAAGCAGCATAACAAACTTCAAAATTTTTGGAGGAAGATGAATGACGAGAGAGAATTTGTTTTCTATTATAAACACGCTAATACACTATTCACAGGGAGCATTCATCGTAAAAAGGAGAAAATTTTTGCATTTTTGTCGATTTTCAGAATTTGCAAGTCTTCGTGTCAATAAACAAACTTCCCTTCGAAATTTTGAAAACTCTAAAAATCAGGGTAAACCCTGAAAATTAAAAAAAAANGCATTTTTGTCGATTTTCAGAATTTGCAAGTCTTCGTGTCAATAAACAAACTTCCCTTCGAAATTTTGAAAACTCTAAAAATCAGGGTAAACCCTGAAAATTAAAAAAAAAACGCGAAAAAATTCGACAAAAATCCCAAAAATTCACTACAATTATGTTATTTTTAGTGAAGAGAAAATCGAAAATTCAGATACGAAACAAATTTTCCAGGTAGGTCAAAAATGAATGAACAAAAATACACGAAGAAACGATATAATGCACCAAATGTGAAAAAGTGATGTGCGCATTGAGGCCATTGGAGGAGGAGCAAACTTTCGTGTCAATAACCAAAAAAATGGAAACCCTTTTTTGAAAAGATCATTGAAGAAAGAAGAGGAGGGAGATGAAGGACGGACGGGTAGAGTTATTGCACATTTTAAGTTGGAGAGGGATAGACAAAATTAGGGGCTACTAACAATAGGAGGGAGTTTCAAAAATTTTTTTGGAAATGACCCCTTCTAGGGGTAAAAATATAAAGGGAATCCGAATTTGATATTTTTGAAGCGAAAAAACGCTTCACTGATTCAGGGAAGGCTTGTATATTGAAGCGAAATGTCGCAAAAATCACATTTTTGTGACTTTTCGCTTCAATAAACAGGCCTTGCCTAAATCAGAAAAGCGTTTTTTCACGAGGGTGGCCCCCCCCCTATTATTTAGTAGCTTCCAAAATTACAGAGGATTCACAAAAATGAGATGATAAAAGCAGAGTATAAAATTTTGAGGTAATTTTAACAAAAAAAGTCATTATTATTTTTGTTCTACGCGTCTATTGAAGAAAAATTCCCGTGTCCTGATGAAGATTTTTTTCTGGATTTTCGTGAGGGCAATAACCAAAAAAGCATTTATGGAATTTGTAGTACCAGTTTGGATTGAAAGCACGTGGTGGAAAGGGGATGGAAAGAGGAGTATTGTGGTGGTGGAACGACAACGACGACCAGTAGATTGAGATTGGTGACCATCAAGCGCAACAGCCGGTGTGTAGATTCATGTGGTTGGGGGGCTAAAAAAATTATTTTAAATTTAAAAAATTGCAATATTTACCAACAAAGATAACCTAAGCTTAAGCCTAAGCTCAAGCCTAAACCTAAGCTCAAGCCTAAGCTTAAGCCTAAGCCTAAGCCTAAGCTTAAGCCTAAACCTAAACCTAAACCTAAGCCTAAACTTAAGCTCAAGCCTAAACCTAGGCCTAAGCTTAAGCCTAAGCCTAAATCTAAGCTTAAGCCTAAGCTTAAGCCTAAACCTAAGCCTAAACTTAAGCTCAAGCCTAAACCTAAGCCTAAGCTTAAGATTTCTCCAAAATCATGAAATATTCGTTTTTAAATTCTCAAATTTTTACCTTGAAATTTGATTAGAAAATTAATTTGTGCATATTTTTGAGTATTAATAAAATTCCAAAATAATAGTTTGACACCCAAGTATCATCGGACTGCGTAGAGAGAGAGAGAAGCGAAATTTTGTATCAAGAGATGGAATATCTTGGCTTCTTCTCTCGGGCGCTTAGAGCGCACCAAGAGCTCGATGGTACGATTGAGCGAGACGCTAGCCTAAAAATTGTAAAAATTAATTTTTTTAAAATCATTATTTAACACGAAAATCCAAAATGAACAACAAAAAGCGAGAGGAGCTCACATAAATAGCCACATAACGACTGTGACTAAAACCTTACCTCATCGGTATTTCTTAAATATTTCAAAACCTTTTATTTTTCAAGACTCCCACCTCGATTGTGATTCATCCCCTCCGGAAATCAGCTAAGTCACCACCAAAAAAAGTAAATAAATTTTTGCCCGCCGATGAGTCACACTCCCCACATGAGGTAAACAAATGACAAAAAAAGGACGTCATAGCATTTTCTTCGAAATAGCATATTCGAGTGTGTTATGGCTCGAAGAACACCATTCCTTTTAGTTGGCCTCTGCTTCTTTACTTACGAGTCAATGACACTATGTGAAAGTGAAATAGCAACGTTCATAATGAACACCCACGGCGGAAAAAAGGCGCGAAAAAATTAGGGCGTGAAAATATGGATACGAACACGTCATGGGTTGTGGGTTTACGAGAATATGATGGGAGGAATTTTTTAATAGTTGTAATTTTGAGAAAATGATGTATATATAGTCTATTTCTTCGTTTAATAAGTTCAGTGCGAACGTCTAGCATTCTAACCACTTGACTATGACCAAAAATGTTAAACAACCACTAAAAATACAATTAAAAAAATCACGTCAAAGTGAAACAATCGTCCAGTCGATAAAAATTCTTTAAAAATGAATCACTTTTTGTATGATTTCATGGAAACTTTGAAAATTCAATTAACGAACCGGAAATTTAAACAATCATCGAAAAAATTTTTCTATTAAATAAAAGATAAAAATTTTTAGAGTGGGACAAATATGCCTTTAAGTGATGCTATTTTGTGTTATGCACACTTATCAGAAAGAAGTAGGAAAAAAGAAAAATGCAAAAATACAAAAATTTAAAAATTTAGGCTAGAAAAAATGGGTTTTGTAGGATTTTTTTGTTGCAAAATTGGGTGTTGTCTTTGTGCTTTAGATGTCACTAAAAATTTTTGCGATAAAAATGAAACTGCAAAAAAATTTTTCATCAAAAGTCTGTGTATTGAAACGAAAGTCCAATACACATTCAAAAATGTCCAACTTCATTCGCGTTTAAATCAATGAGGAAAAGGTTTTACATATAGATTTTTTTGCAAAAAATGCTCAAAATGATTGAAATTTTCTGAAAATTAACAGCAAATAACAACTTTTATCTAAGTGTATTAAACCTTTGAGCCTAAGCTTAAGCCTAAGCTTAAGCCTATCTTAAGCTTAAGCTTAAAGCCAAGGCCTAAGCCTAGGTCTAAGCCTAGGCCTAAGCCTAGACCTAAGCCTAAGCCTAAGCCTAAGCCTAAGCCTAAGCCTAGACCTAAGCCTAAGCCTATAAGCTTAAGCCTAAGCTTAAGCCTAAGCCTAAGCCTAAGCTTAAGCCTAAGCCAAAAAATATCAATGAGGAAAAATTTTCACATATAGGTTCTTTTGCAAAAAATGCTCAAAATGATTGAAATTTTCTGAAAATTAACAACAAATAACAACTTTTGTCTAAATGTACTGAACCTTTAAGTGAAGAAAAAATTTTTTCATACCCCAAAAATCACGAAAATGCACTTTTTTTAAACTCTCACCCTGTAGTTCCTATTTTTAGGCACACCAAAATCAAATTTCCTTTATAAATTACGCGCTCCCAATAAATTAAAATTCGTAAAAAATAACAAAAAATTATGCTAGACAACCAGACACACCCGTCCAAAATTTTATCACCATATAAAAACCGCTACATAATTCATAATACCCGAATAATCGCCCTCTTCTTTTCCTTCTGTCCCCCCAACCATTTTGGATGTATACAAAGTTTCGAAAGAAGCGCCTCAAGTGGACCAAAAATCAAAATCATCACCCAGCCGGTCGATGAAACACCACGAATATATAAAGAAGAAAAAATTGCATACACACTAAAAAAGAAACGGCCGTTCGAAATCGGGACCGATGACATTCCAAAAATGGAGTGCGTAGAGAGAAATTTTCTTTCTTCACTCACTCCCGTCTAGCTCTGGCCATTCAAATTTGACGAAAATTTCGAAGCGGTCAGATGACGCGAGAGTGTAGTATAGTGGAAATAAAAATGAGGAAAGGAAATGGGAGAAATGTGGCTCTCGCACTTGGCTCGAGGCAAATGGTCCGCTCGTTTTCGGTGTTGGCCAATAGGAAAGGCGCTTCGATGAGAGAACCTTGCTAGCCAAAAATGGACACGCCCGCTAGCAAGTGTATGCGCGCATCGGCTCACGTGTTTATGTGAATGGAAAGAGTGGAGAAATGGACACAGGACAAACATGGACATAGGCTCGTACGTGAAAAAATAAAAAAATTTTTTTTGGAAACGAATCTCTAGGGGGTAAACACATGCGGGGAATCGGAATTTGACATTTTCAAAGCGAAAAAACGCTTCCCTGATTCAGGAAAGGGTGGAGAAATGGACTGGGCAAACATGGACACATTTTCGAATCTTAAAAATGCTTCTTTGAACCTGATTCAGGGAAATAAGAGTGTGTATTAAAGCGAAAATCCAACATGTATTAGTTTCCCTGAGCCAGGGAAGCGTTTTCAAGCTTCGGAAATGCGTGCAATTGATTCCCTGCATGAACTTACCCCCAGAAATATGATTTTGAGGGAGAAATTTCCAAATTTTTTTGATTTTCGCTTCAATACAAAACATTCATTTTCCTGAATCAGGGCCAAGGAAGCATTTTCACGCTTCGGGAATGCGCGCAATCGATTTTTCGTATGATTTTACCCCCATATAGGCTGTTTTGGCAAAACTTTTTTTAGTCTCAAATTCTTACCCCCTTTAAAAATTTCGGAGCTACTACACAATTCGTGAAGTTTACCTGTAAGCTTAAGCCTAAGCCTAGGCTTAGGCTTAGGCTTAAGCTTATATAAAAAATGTTTAAATGTGTCTGAAGTTGATAGCAAAATTCATGTGTTAAACTAAAATAAAACTTTTCTCCAAGGAAATAAAACTTTTCCAACATCTGCTATAGTAAATAAAACTACAGGATGCCCCAAAAAATGACACTTTTACGATTTTTTCCAATTTTTTAATTTTCACCAAAATAACCCTATAGGGGACTTTCTATTCGAGGAATCAACTGCGCGCATTTCCAGGCCTTAAAAACGCTTCCTTTACTATGTAAAAGCCTATTTTCGCTTTAATAAACTCATCTTTCCCTGATTCAGGGTCAGGGAAGCGCTTTCAGGGTTTTCAGGTTTTGAAAATTTGAATATTTGTCAAAAATTCGAGTTTTATTAACAATTCTATTTTTGAGCAAAAATTTTCACTAAAAAACCTTTCCTGGAATTGAAGGAATTGTGGAATTGAACCTTCGGACCCAACGTTGCTTAACTTGCCAGATCGGACGATCGGCTTCTTTGCCCACTGCACTATGGAGCCAATTTTTCTCTACTCGTGAAACAAACTATTGAGATAAAAGTATAAAATGAGGATGAAAAAGAATTAATATTTTTCAATCAAATTTTAATCCAAAAATAGAAAATATAAGAAAAAGTACAAAATCCAAAATTGTCAAACCTCAACAACCATTTTTTGTTTCGCTTTTTTTCATCGTCTAGACAACAATTAATTCAACTATACATCAAAATACATATTTTCTTCTACTGAATAGCTTAAGTGCGAATTCGAAAAAATGGCTCTGAGACGAAGAGGAAGAAAAATGACTAATTTTCCGGAGATGCTTCAAGCAAGTGGCCGACGGCCAGTGAAAAGTAGCTGGATGCTGCAAAAAATCGGAGCATTTCCGAGAAGAGCCAGTTCTCCATCTCAAAATAACAATGAGAAGAGATAGATTTTTTCTTCTAGGAACGTGTTTTTGTTCGAAATTGAAAATTGTACGGCTAAAGATTGAAGCTCAAAAATAAGAGCCGATCAAAACAAAAGCCTATGAGCGAAAAAAATTATTATTCATAGTCCACTTTAGCGCATCATCAACTTTTTTTGCATAGTCAAATGGTTAGGGAGTCAGATGACCGCACTGAAGGGAGCGGGTTCGATCCCGCTACGGGCGATTTCTTTTTGCATTATTCAAAAATGATGAAAATTTTTGCATATGGGTATTTTTATGCGAAGAACACGATGGTGATATTATTTTTCCATAAAAAATTGAAGGAATATCAAAAATGTCAAATTTACATAAAAATTTAAAAAATAATTTTTTAAGGAAAAATATATATCCTCGCAAAAAAATAACCATACACAAAAATTTACACCATTTTTGAATGATGCAAAAAGAAAACGCTTCGAGCGAGATCGAACCCACTCGTTACAGTGCTGGCGTCTGACATTCTAACCACTTGACTATGAACTAATAAGCTGTTTGTAAATCTAAAACTGTTCTTAAAATGGAATATGTTTGAAAATCAAGGTTAAAAATAAAAAATTCGATTTTTTAAAAATATTTCATTTGAAGGGAGGGAGAAGCTAGGTAAAAACCTTACTTTTCTATCGAATTTTGGCAAAAACTTCCATTTTTTTAAAAATTTTTGGAGACACGTTCCCTGGGTCCACCACTGCCCCTCGATATTCCTACAAAAAATTTTTTCCTCACGCCACCTTTCGCGCATCCTTCAAAACACTATAATTTCCTCAAAAGTGCATTCGTACTATACAACTACTACACACACACACTCTTTCATCAAAAATGATTTTCATGCTGCCCATCCAACTAGGGGAATTTTTCCCTCCTCGACTAGAGTTCAAGTTCCAGCCAACCTCTTTCTATAGTAGAAAAAGATTGGGTGGCACACATTTGATTCCTGAACGGCAACGAAAACGAGAAGAGCTCAAGCAGGGAATGTCTGGCTTGGGTGGCGGGATAAATGGCTTGTGCGTAAAAGTGTGTATGTGGATGTGCGGGTGGGGACTCTTTTCTCGCACTCTCGACTACGTTTCTCGTTCGAGAGGCTATTACGAGAGCTGCACGATCGCCCAAGAAGAGAATAAGGAGAAAGATGACAGCTGGGTGGAAGACAGTGCGAGGAAAATGGGCAGGGAGAGAGATCCAGGGAAAATTTTGGTGCATCTTTTGCTCAGCTAGAGAAGCAAAACACGTGTAAGACCATGTGTTATGGAGGAAAAAGTAAGGTATAGGACTCAAACATGAGACAGGGGAGAGGAAGGAAAAGAACTTCATTCCCAATTCTCGACCAGGGGAACACGACCGTTTTATGGTCGAGAGAGAAGAAAAAATTTCGATCATTTTCGTATAGTAAATGGCGTCTCGCCGTTCCATTTCGATGAAAGTTGGCTGCCAGCCATGGTGATCGATTTTTGAGACTTTCGTGTGGGAACTAGCGTGCATGGTAGATGATGAGACGACCAGGGGTGCGAAATTAATAGAAAATAGCACTTGGGGGACAGGAAAAAACTAGTGGTAGAATTTTTCATCGAAGAGACTATAGACACCAGGAAAAAGACTACCCATTAGGGTAAACATGGAACAGGAAAAGATGGTATAGGGATAACAGAAACTTCGTAACGTTACAGAAACAAAGATCAACCAAAACATCATCAAATGATGTCTCCGTCTATGTCTCGAGACACTCCAATCTATGCAAATTTCTTCTCCTCTTCACCATATAGATCTCTCGCGCACCCGGACTGGCAAATCTCCAAAACCCATACACACCAGCTGGCATCCAGCCAACCAGCTGGCGGACGACGAAAAGCCGAAGAATCCATCCGACAATTCGATTTCAGACTATCCAACAATTACTACGAACACGTAATAATGTGGACTTCGTTTTATATATGTGTGTGCAGCAGCCATTCACGGCAGCGAGGCTCACAATTTTTTCGCTTCGTTCGAAATTTTGCACTCTCCGACTGACCGACTGCCCTCAGCCCCGACTACTATACAATTCCAAGAGGGACGAAATGAGAGGAAAAAGAAAATTTTTATTGATATGTGGAAAGCAGGCATTTGGCTGAAAAGAAAGTAGAGGAAATGCTTGAAGAGTTAGTCTTAAATGAAGCTATAGTCTTCAGTGCTATTTTTAGCCTTACGAGATGGGGGGCAAATTGCTTGGAATCGAGCGGCTAGGAGAAAAAAAAGAATGGCTATGGAGTCAAGGATTTATTACGAAAAATACGATAGTTGGAAGAAAATGCTTGGGTGGTCTAAGTATGAAAAACGACCACGCAGGGATGCCAAAAAATTAAATATACTCAAAAAAATTTCATGCAAAAATACGTGCTCAGCACATTCAAAAAAGCTCTAGACGACACAAATCATGTTCGTAGTAAAAATGATCGTCATTGCCCTGCGTGGTCGTCATCAATTTTAATGACGACCACGGAGGGATGCCAAAAATGAAATAGACCTACAGAAAATTTTTCATGCAAAAATATGTGCAGCACCTTCAAAAAGCTCTAAACGACATTCATCATACCGGGGTAAAAATGAAACCCTGAAGTTTAATGACGACCAAGCAGGGATGCCAAAAAATGAAATATACCCACAGAAATTTTTTCATGCAAAAATAATATGACCATCGTGTTCAGCACCCTCAAAAAGCTCTAAACGACACCTCACATGCTTTAGTAACCCCGGAATTTAAACTCTTCTAACTACCTATCCACTAGACTATGAGTACAACTTATAGGACCCTGGTTCGATCCCCCACGATTGTCACTTTGGTTAAAAACGTCTCAAAATTTTTGCACTTGTCTAATTTTTTGTGCAGAACAGGATTCTGAAAAAATTTCGTTTTTGACCAAAATTTGACCCCATTTTTGAGCTCAATTTTTGTTCAAAATTGAAAAATTTTATCAAAATCTTGTTCAGCATAAAAAAATTTATAAGTGTAAAAATTTTGAGATGTTTATGAATAAAATGCGCTCAAAGGGAATTCGAACCAGGGACCTATAAACTGATGTTTCATAGTCTAGTGGGTAAGTAGTTAGCATAAAAATTCAAAAGAGATGAATGAGCATCGTTTAGAGGCTTTTGACTATGGAAAATGCGATGGAAACATTTCTATCAAAAATTTCAAAATGTAATGGTGTTGCAGTTGGCACTACTACTACAAAGTCGACATTCAATACGAGTCATTCAGTGACCACCATGATGTAGTGGTCCGGTGCGCTGCCATGAAGTTCGAAATCACCAACACTAGCGAGGGTTCGGTTCCCCTTTACGTCCAAAAGATTTTGCCCTGTAGTATTTAGCGGGAATTCAAGAGGAAAACTTCAATTTAAATAAGAACCATTGATCGATCGGGGATCACAACACACGGAAAAAAGTGGGAATGACCAATCTCCTCCTCCCGGAGGAGGGGTAGAGATCATCCCACCACTGCACGAAATCTGAATTTCACAAATTGGTTCCAACCTGGCTGATTTGTGTTATTCAAAAAATAGAAGAAAATATCATAAAAATGAAAATCCTAGAGACCATAATTCACTCAAAACATGCAATTACGACCAATTTTGACATGAAGCCCATCAAAAACACCTCGAAAAGAAACCACAAAAGAATGTGGTCCGATTGTTCCACCACCATAAGCGCCAAGTAAGTATCGCCGCAGGGCCACAAAACAGCAAGGTCGCGCGCACACAGCACACACACAAAAACCTACATACATACATCTTTAGCCAAATAGAAAACCGGCTAAGTAGTGTTAAAAGGACAGGGGGAACAAGTTCTTCCCATAACAACACACGAAAAGAGAAAAATCAGAATCACCTAAAAGCAGCAGCAGGAGAAGAAAAAGGTATGGATCCCATGTTTGATATTCCCGTGGAGATCCAACTGAGATGCTCGGGGTGCAGGTTTTCGTTTTGATACGCGAAAAAAAATTGGCGAGGAAAAAGAAAATCGTATTTCCGGAATCATTGGTGTATCTGGAATGAGCTATATAAAAACTTCGATTTAAGAGAGGATCCGAAAATCGCGCAATGAAATCTTGGTCAGTGGAGGCGAAAGAAGGAAAAAAATCTAGGTCATTCGGTCAGCGGACTTTGGATTTTCGGACACCTAGATTATTTTGGCTATGAAAGGGATCTTTGGAAAAAGCAAAAAACAAAGTCCATCAAATTTCGCATTTTTACAACTTTCGCTTCAATACACAATATGCCTTCCCTGAATCAGGAAAGCGTTTTTTCGCTTCGAAAATGTCAAATTCGGATTCCCCGCAAGTTTTAGAGGGGTAATTTCCAAACAAATTTCACGTGGGTAGCCCCTATTGTGTAGTAGTTCCAAACTTTTATACTGTTTCGTATCAAAAATATTTCCAACTCGTCCTCCAAAAATCACATTTTCCTCCTCCGCTAACCCATAAAAACAATACTCCTTTTTACACTTCTCCCTCTGACAATACTAAATTACTCGAATTCCTCCTCGCCAACCCGCAAAACGTTACACAATCGGACCCGAAGGCATCTGTTTTGGTTCAGGAAGTAGCCGAAACAAATCAGCCTGCTTCTTCATTCACTCATTCATTCATAAAAACAGGAGCCGACACTTTTTGTATATTGCGCATTTCTCAAAAGAAGAAGTTGGCGACGTCAAGCCGTTCCAAACATGATTTATGGAGGGTTACAGCCAACGCAGGAAAATGCAAAATGCGGTCTCGATTTTTGAAAAAAGAGAAGAGATATGTGTCAGATTTTGGAGATTTTTCAATTATACAGGGTGATTGAAAAAAGAGAATTTTGGGCATACGGACTAGATTTATCAAAAATTTTTTGGGACCGGAAATTTTTTAAATTAAAAATGATCTACAGGGTGACGCACAACAAACCGGGGACTTAAAAAAACTTTAAATATAGTTTATTTAGCAAAAAAACAATCATAATCATTCAAAATGACCTTCTTAAAAGTCCCACTAAGCCTAAGCCTTAAGCCTAAGCTTTAAGCCTAAGCCTAAGCCTTAAGCCTAAGCTTTAAGCCTAGCCTTAAACCTAAGCCTTAAGCCTAAGCCTTAAGCCTAAGCCTTAAGCCTTAAGCCTTAAGCCTTAAGCCTAAGCCTTAAGCCTAAGTCTTAAGCCTAAGCATTAAGCCTAAGCATTAAGCCTAAGCTTTAAGCCTAAGCTTTAAGCCTAAGCTTTAAGCCTAAGCTTTAAGCCTAAGCTTTAAGCCTAAGCTTTAAGACCAGCCTTAAACCTAAGCCTTAAGCTTAAGCCTAAGCCTTAAGCCTAAGCTTTAAGCCTAAGCCTTAGTCTAAGTCTAAATCTAAGTCTAAGTCTAAGGCTTAGGCTTAAGTCGGTTTTTTGTGGCCTCCCTGTATATAGGGGTAATTTTATGCGAGAAATCGATTGCGCGCATTCTCGAAGCATGAAAACGCTTCATTGACCCTGATTCAGGGAATGGAGTTGGTGTATTGACGCGAAAATCGAAAAAATTTCTATTTTCGCCCTGAATACATCCATCTGTGGGGGGGGGGATATTTTTTTCAATTTTTGACGAAAATAACAATACACACCTTCAACCCATATTCCAACAACAACAAAAACAGTTTTTGAACCTAGCACAACCATCCACCCTAATGTTATTCCAAACAAAAGATTGGCCAAAAATCAAATTTATCTATTAATTTTTTTCGGACGTCTCTTTCTCAAAAAAATGACATGCCCAGACAGGCCAAAGTCTACGAAAAGCTAACCACATAAAAACTCCATTTGCTGGGGGAGAAT
>OZJO01004919.1:0-11763 GCA_900406225.1 Acrobeloides nanus | reverse complement strand
AAAAACATGTTTCTAGGGGTAATTTTATGCGAGAAATCGATTGCGCGCATCGAAAAATTCTGAAAAAATTTTTCGGGAGTCAAAAACCCCCAAAAATAATTTTGTTGGGGTTAAAACTTATAACCCCTAATTTTGATGCATTTTTTTCACTTTTTTGACCCCCGAAAAATTTTTTCAGAATTTTTCGATGGATGATATTTTTTCTTGCACCTAAATCTCACTTTTTTGCACCTAAATCGTCATTTTTTTGCACCTAAATCTCACTTTTTTGCACCTAAATCGTCATTTTTTTGCACCTAAATCTCACTTTTTTGCACCTAAATCGTCATTTTTTTGTGTAAAAAAATGACGATTTAGGTGAAAAAAAATGAATAGGTGCAAAAAAGTGAGTTTTAGGTGCAAAAAAATCTTTTTGTAGGTGCAAGAAAAAATATCATCCTTTTTCGATACGCGCAATCGATTTCTCGCATAAAATTACCCCTAAAAGTGATGCTTTTATTAAAAAAAAAGAAGAAAAAATTTTTTTTCGGAGATTAGTCCCTAAAGAATACCCCCCCCCCCCCTTNAATGCACCTCCTTTAATAAAATTATTATCGACGTGAGAATTTTGCTCGCACTCATTTTTTTCGTAAAAATAATTTTTATAAAAAAAAGTTGATTTCAATTTCGAAATAAATTTTATACTAAAAAGAAAATTCTTAATTTTGCTTTAATTCCTGTAATTCGTGCCGGTGCGATTTTCATTCCCAAACAACGAATGCAATTTTGTGTTGATTAAGAAAAGTTCCAAAATTTGTCTCAATTTTTTACATACAAAAAGCTGCTTATTTTTTAAATTACCATGTAAACTGCTAAGCTTTATAAGCAGCTCAACAATCGAGTTTTTTAAATTTTCTGGGTTTAATCAATCTTTATAGATATCCAGGGCGCTAAAAAAGCGAACTTTTCAATTTTTTGTGAGCATATTTTGACTTGTAATTTTGTTCAATAGGCCATTTGCAGTGCCGTAGGCGGGAGTAGGGGTAATTATCCCCCTAAAATTCCAAAAATTCATCAGGGGGCAAAGGTTCGGGGACATCACCCTTGTCGAATTTTGCGTTTTTTTGTATCGAAAACACCGAAAAACGCAAAATCTGACTGTGGTAGTGTCTATGAATTTTTATCGGTTGTCCCCGAACTTTTGCTCCCTGATAATATCAGGGGGGCAAAAGTTCGGAGACAAACGACCAAAAGTTCGGGACACCCAAATTTAAAAAATTTTTTGTGGGGGTTCAGGGAAATTTAAAAAATTTTCCTGACCCCCTACAAATTTAAATTTTCCTTTTTTTTTATTAAATGTAGGTGTCCCCGAACTTTTGTCAGATTGTCTCTGAACTTTTGCCCCCTAATAATATAAGGAATATATACAATTAAGGAATTCCATAAATTACCCCCTCCCCCAAATTTTTTCTACCTACGGCACTGAATGCATGTTTATGCGACTAATTGCCTCACGTGTGTTTCAAGCGGACATAATCTGTCTCTAGTGAAAAATATACCATTAGAACTCTGTCCGGTTGAGGTCAGAGCTTCTAGGATACTAAATGAAAAAAGATTCAGAAAAAAATCGTTATTCTCTGGAGTCACTCCTATGTCCGCTTTATAATCTTTTGAAACACATAATTGTGTCTATAGTTCTAATTTTACAGCAAATTTAAAGATCAAATATGGGACGTCGTATTCGTGCTCAGCGTAAAGGACGTGGAGGAATTTTCAAGTCTCATAGTAAGCATCGTAAAGGCCCTGCCAAATTGCGTCCGGTCGATTACGCTGAACGACATGGCTACATCAAAGGCGTTATTAGCGATATTATTCATGACCCAGGACGTGGAGCTCCATTGGCTGTTGTAAAGTTTCGTGATCCTTACCGTTATAAAACAACAAAAGCTTTGATGATTGCGGCCGAAGGTAAGAATAAAAGAATTGTGGTATGGGTGCACAGGGGAGGGGCGGTCTTCCTATTTCGTATTGAGATCAAAATTTTAAAATGTCGTATTTTGGCGCGGGACGGCAAAATTATTTTGAGATTTTTTGACCCCTGATCGTGAGACCCAAAAAAATGTCGAAAACTTGTCGTATCGTGAGACCTTTGTCCTCCCTACTTGTGCACTTATGGGGGGGGGGGTAGATCAAGGGTCATTTGCTTATTCCTTCGTCCCTGTACACCTATCATTACTAAATTTTCTCTATTTCTAAATTTGTATAATCTTAAATGTCTTATTTAGGTTTGCATACAGGACAATTCCTTTATTGTGGAAGAAAAGCTCAAGTGCAAATTGGCAATGTTTTGCCAGTGGGTGAATTGCCAGAAGGAACGGCTGTGTGCAATCTCGAAGAAAAGACTGGTGATCGTGGACGCTTGGCTAGAACTTCAGGTTATTTTTTGGGGCAATAGTACACGGTGGGTAAAAAAAGTGGCTTTTTTATTTTTTTGGTACCCGGAAATTTATTTTTTCTAAAAATGATTCCTCTAGGGGTAATTTTATGCTTGAATTGATTGCGTGCATTCCAGAATCCTGAAAATTCTTCCCTGACCCTGATACAGGGATTTTTTTGGGGTTTTGAAGCGAAAAATGGTCATTTTTAGCTCCAAAAGCCCAATATTTTCCTAGAATTGGAGGAGCATTTTCAGGGTTTGGAAATGCGTGCAATCGATTTCTCGCACAAAATTACCCCGAAAAGGGTCATTTTTAGAAAAAAATAAATTTCTGGGCCCAAAAAATAAAAAAACCATTTTTTGGCCATCAAAAAATTCAATTTTTGAGCAAAAATTCGGTACTTTTGCGTTTTTTGGTGAAATTTTTTTATAAGCTTTGGTGAAAATTTTCTATAAAAATCACTGTTATGGTAATCAACATATTTAGGCAACTATGCTATTGTGATTGCTCATAATCCGGACACGAAGAGAACCCGTATTCGTTTACCATCTGGTGCCAAGAAAGTTGTTCCATCCGCAAACCGTGCTATGGTTGGTAAGTAGTACATTTTTATTTACTGTTTTAGGCATTTTGACTTCAAAAAGTCCACCCTTACAAAATAAGCCGGGTTATTACAGTTCATTATGTAATAACTGTGCAGACGTAAGGGAAAGTATTATTTGTTGTTCTAGACAACGACTCGATTTTTGCTACAGTCGATTCGTTCATCCGAGCACCTACAATTAGTTTTAAAATAAGATAGGCCCCCAAAACTTGCAAATAATTTTTTTTAATTGCTCGTCAGTTATTGTAATTTCAACATTGTAGGTATTGTGGCTGGAGGCGGACGTACCGATAAGCCCATCCTGAAAGCTGGTCGTGCCTATCATAAGTACAAGGCTAAGCGCAACAGTTGGCCTGTGGTTCGTGGTGTTGCGATGAACCCAGTTGAACATCCACATGGTGGTGGTAACCATCAACACATTGGTCACCCATCGACGGTTAGTCGTGGCATGAGTGCCGGTAAGAAAGTTGGTCTTATTGCCGCTCGTCGTACTGGTCGCATTCGTGGTGGTAAGCCAGAGAAGAAGGGCAAGGATGAGGCTGTTTAAAATCTACATATTTAATGTTATTGTTTTGAAGTTGTTAAAAAAAGAATAAAAGTTTGTTATTTTGTAATCAGTTTGATATTACAGGGTGGCTAAAAAAGTGGAGTTTTGCGATTTGTCGACTAAATTTTCGCCAAAAAAATTTTCTATGCTGATTGCGCGCATTGAGAAATCTTGAAAACGCTTCCCTGAGCCCAAAAACCATAAAATTGGAAAAATCCAGCTTTTTGGGCTGATTTGTGGTCAGAGAAGCGTTTTCAAGATTTTTCAATGCGCGCAATCGGCATAGAAAACCCCCATAGGGTTATTTAGAATATAAAAATTTTTTGGCGAAAATTTGTCGACATCGCAAAAATCTACTTTTTTTAGCCACCCTGTACTTGAATTACTAAAGAATTATTTTTGTGATTTTTTGGGACTCGGAAATTTTTTACTTTGTAGAGATGACCTCCCAGTGATTATTTGATTTTGAGAATCTATTGCGCGCTTTCTCGAAGAAGTACCCTTAGAAAAGTGATTTCCTGATTAAAAAATGCGAACAATTTTTGTCTCAACCTAATTTTTTCTCTGAATCGTACCTTCAAAATTCATCTAGAGGGTTTGAGAATGAGTTCAATCGATTCCCCGTACAAAATATCACATAGAACATTTTCAAGAAAATTTCCTGGCCCTAAAAATCGCGAAAATTCACTTTTGTGTGCCAGTCTATTTTTTCTTGCACCTTTTATTTACAATTAAAAATTGACATAACATAAAAAGATACGTATCTGGCATATAAACTAAATATTTACAAACTATATACAATACAAATTTATATTAACACGGAACACTCACTATGTGTTACGGTTTTTGCTCAAAAAGCCCAATTGGGCCTGGAAGTTTATCAAAAATGAATAGCGCGAGTCCTAGATGCCCATGGGGAAGAAAAATCTTTTCTACAGGTCTCAGAAGATGGATTTAAAACGAAAAAATGTCGGTATAAAACTTCTGTAGAAAAATTTTCTTCCCCATGGACATCTAGCGCTGGCGCTATTATTATTCATTTTTGAACTTTTTAAAAATTTTCTATTAACGTCAGAGCAATCCGCAATTGTCGGCTCGCCCTTTTTATACTATGTTCAAATATGCGAATTTCAAGACTCATATAAAAGCATTTGATGAGCTTCTCATTTCACTTTTTCGATTCATTCTATCAAAAGTGATTCATTGGTTTGGATTATTCAAGTGTTCTAACATAAGTGCTCCTCTCAAGATGACTAGCAACCATGGTCAAAACTGTATTGTACTGGAAGTGCTCACGGATCGGAAACTCATCGAGATTCCAAAATCCTGCGATGTGTTGCACGTCGGAAAAATTGCTACGAAAAAGGAAGGTGGCTTCAAGAATGTAGGTTTTTTTCTAGTATTTTCCGAAGAAAACATTTTTCGAAGTTGTGGATCAGAGAGGGGTCATCCCAGGGTTAAAAATCGGAAAAAAAATTTCTAAAATTTTTAAAAACGACATATTTTTAGGGGTAATTTTGTGCGAAAAATCGATTGCGCGCATTCCTGAAGCGTGAAAACCTTCGTTTGATCCTTCAAAATTGAAAAATACGTATTTTTCAAGGGTCAAACAAAGGTTTTCACACTTTGGGAATGCGCGCAATCGATTTTTCTCATAAAATTACCCCTAAATATGTCATTTTAAATTGTAGAAATTTTTTTTTTGATTTTTGACCTGGGGTGACCCCCCTCATCCACAATAGATCCCATTTTTCAGCTCTACGATCTTCCACCAACTTCGATGCTTAATCTCCTGACTGCAGACCTGATGACCGACTTTCTTCGCATTCGAATTTTTCATCAAGGCTGGTTGTGTAACAGGGATTCCGGGTGGATGAGAACGATGTGCGCCCTGTCTTCGAGTAACGGACTTCTCTTTATTTACACCAAGCCATACAAAGGTGAGTGGCTCTTTCGAATTGGTGAACTTTCCCCTTCCCCCAAACTTGGAAAAATGAAACATTCAGGAGACCCTATGAGCACAAAATTCCAAAAAATTTTATAATCGGGTATAAGGAATTGCTTAAACCCGGTTTCGGCAAAATTGGAGGGGACCAGAGATTGAAAATGGGCCCCCTCGACCCCTTCCGGGGCCTGAAACTTGGGCCCCTTCGAGAGACCGGGCCTTGGGGGCTTCGGGCCCTCAAGACCCCGCAAATAAAATAATGAGAATTTCACGTAAATATGATATTTTCAAATCGCCAAAGAAATAGGATTGTTTCAAAAAATCTATGCTCCGGACCTTGGCCCCTTTTTCGACCCCTGGTGGGGCCTGGGCCCCCTAAGCCCGACCCCCATTGGGGGCCCAGGCCCCAGTGGGGCCAGGGCTTTGGGGGCCTCGGCCCTTTTCGATCTCTGGAGGGGACACAGGTTGAGGAGTGTTCCTTGTAAGCTTATCCATGCCTGGTTTTTAGGGTATGCTCTGAAGCTATCGTATGCAAAGATGATGAAAACGATTTCACCGAGAAAGAAGGTCTCAAATCCTGAAAAGTCGACGGTAGGTTTTTACGACTTTGGATAATCTTCGGAGTAGAGGGTGAGCCGTACCGTACTTTTGCATTTTTCTGATGAAAATTTTTCAAAAATTACCTATAAGGGATATTTTCATGTGATTTGAATTTTTCGTACGATTTTTTTTTTTGGCTTACCTTTTAATGGCAAAGCCCAATTACTACTCTTCTGCCTAAACTTGAATTTAAGCTGGAAATTCGTTCTTCATTTTATAGGAATCCTGTGTATTGAAGTTGAAATGGGACTTTGGAAGACTGGAAATCCACTTGGCAAAGAAACAGATCGGAGATTGGCGTCGCCCATTGGTCAAAGCTTTCGATGCGCAATACCCGTGTTTTGAGAATAGCCATTCCATAAAAGCGAACTCTGCTCCACAGACCATCTCGACTACTCATCCACTTACTGATTTGACGACGCCTTCAACATCCTCTTCGGACTCGTGGGCCTCCGCTCTTTCGAATCGAGAAGTAGGCTTCACCGCAATTGAAGCGAGCTCGTCAAAATCTGATGAATTGGAGGAAATATCCCTCGGAGATGTTATAGAAGAATCATGTTCGCTGACTTCTGTTCAAGGTAGGCCATTTTCGAAAAATTTGGGGAATTTAGGGAGCTACTACACAATAGGGGGGGGGGCATCCACGTGAAAAATTTGTCTGAAAATGACCCCTCTATGGGTAAAAACATGCGAGGAATCCGAATTGGACATTTTCGAAGCGAAAAACGCCTTCCTGATTCAGGGAAGGCGTATTGTGTATTGAAGCGAAAAGTGGCAAAAATGCGATTTTTGCCTAAAAATGACCTCTTTTGGGGTAAAAATGTGCGAGAAATCCGAATTTGACATTTATAAAATTCCTCGGATTCAAGAAAAACTGTATATCAACGCGAAAATTCGTTTTTAGGCAAAAATCGCATTTTGGCGACTTTCGCTTCAATACACAATACGCCTTCCCTGAGTCAGGGAAGCGTTTTTTCGCTTCGAAAATGTCAAATTCGGATTCCCCGCATGTTTTTATCCCTAGAGGGTCTTTCCAGAGAAAAAATTTTTTCACGTGGATGGCCCCCTATTGTGTAGTAGCTCTGAATTTAGATGGTTTTTAGAAATAGCACACATCCCTGAAGTTCCCATCGAGGTTGAAACCACGTCGAAGTCGAATAATGATAGTTTGACTCTTATTATGAAGTTTCCTAGGTTAGTTTTAATTATCGTGGTTGGTTTGGTCATGGGATAATTAGTTAGAAGTCCAATACACACCCAGCGTCCCCTTCCCCACCAAATTTGGACCAAAAGTCGATTTACAGGATGTATCGAAAAAACCGGAATTTTTTCATGTTTTTTCGTTCCGAAAATTTTCAAAAATCCCAAAAATGACCCCAGATAGGGGTAATTTTATGCGGGAAATCGATTGTTTTTAAGCTAAAAATACTCAAAAACTTCGATTTTTGGTGAAAAAAATGAAAATTTGGTTTTAGCAAAAAAATCATGGTGACCATTAGGATTAAAAAATTTTTCATAAATTTTGGGCAAAAAAAGCAGGGGAATTTTTTTCAAATTTTTGCAGGCTTGGGGGAACAACCCCGTGTTCATACCTTATAATTATGTTCTTTCTGCCTGATGAGTTGACCAAATCAAAGGGATGCTCAAAAATAACGATTTTTGGTCCAAAATCGTCATTTCCCGAGGGAAAAGTCGATTTTTGGCCAAAAATTCGCAAAAATGACCATAAATTTTTTCATTGAAATTTCGACCGCGAGAGATCATTTCAGCGTGAAATTTCATGAGGAACAACTTTGTAGAACATCACCTTATCATTTTGTTATTTTCAGTTTTGAAGCGACAATCCTCCAATCTGTGTATCGTTTAGAGACAGAGCGCGAAAAGGTTTCCTCTTCCATCCCACTGGTCAGAATTTCCAAAAAGATCAGCTACTTCGAAGGCCTTGATCAACTCGTGACTGAAAAAACGATGGATGGTAGAAATGCACAGCCTATAGAAAATGACACGGAATCCCAGGTAACTTTTAACTAACACAACTAGAGCAAAACTCGCATTTAGAATGAGACTACTTCAGCGATTATCTACGTCCCTAAAATCCCCTCATGGAAATTGGCGCTGATGAAAACTCCTTTTTGAACGGTGGCATCGTGATCTAGAATCTCTCTTCTATTTATGTAGGAATATGCTATACTTTATTTTTATATGATATGTTTGTCATTGTGTAATAATAAAAAAATTACAGACGTGTTTTTCAAATTATGTTGACGATCCATCCGATTTCTGGTTTTACGCAAGCAATATTAAAAATCAAACCCGGACATGAGAATTTTGAAGGGATAAAGATTTTTCTCGCGACAAACACATTTTACAATAACAGTTAAAATATACACAAATATTAAATTATTTCATGGTGTGATCCAAAAAAGCGTGTGCATCGTCTAATGGCTATGACTCTGGCCTTTCATGTTATTGGCGAGAATTCAATCCACCAGGGTCGAAATTTTTTATTTTAACGATAAAACAAGGATTGAACCAGCGACATATGATGCAGAAAAATTTTCTTCAAAAATTAATATACAAAAATGTCATACTATTTTAAGTGGGGTTTGCGTTTACAACTTATGATTTGCTAAAATAAAAATTTCGACCCTTCTGGGATCGAACCCACGCCAATAACACGAATGGACAGCGTACTAGCCACTGACCCATGCGCGCGCAGCTTTTTGGAATTAAACAGTTTACACGGTGTACAAAAATATGTTATAGTCTAGTACAAATTTTGATTATGACAACTCACACACGAATCCCACATGGTCTAGATTTTAAATAGAAATTTATATAGTAATTAAAAAGACATGTATATACAGAAAAATTGTAATCCATAAAAATTCACATTTTCAAGCGATATGTGTTTTGGCTTCGGCCGGTCTAGAATAAAAAGGCTACAAACTATTACAGGGTGTATTAAAAAACCGGAATTTGGGCGATTTTTTCGTGTTTTTTTTCGATAGAACATGAAATTTTTTTTCAAAAATAGCCCTATTAGGGCTAATTTAATCGATTGCGCGCTTTTCCGAAGCTTGAAAACGCTTTTCTGACCCTGAATCAGGGAATCAGAGTGTATTGAAGCAAAAATCGAAAATTTTTAGATTTTCTTAAGATAAATTTATGCAGAGAATCGATTGCGCACATACCCAAAGCTTGAAAACGCTTTCTCGATCCTGATTCAAAGAAAAATTGATGTATTATAGCAAAAATTGGTCATCGCTTCAATACACACACCTCGATTCACTGAATCAGGAAAGCGTTTTCAAGCTTCGGGAATGCGCGCAATCGAAAAATTCGAAAGGATTGACAAACTCAAAATTTTTTTCGATTTTCGCTTCAATACCTGATTCAGGGTCAGGGAAGCGTTGGAAATGCGAGTAATCGATTCCTCGCATAAATATTAGCCCTAATAGGGTCATTTTTGAAAAAATTTTGGGTCGAAAAAAACATGAAAAATTCGTCCAATTCCGGAATTTTTTTATACATCCTGTAAAAGAATTGTTTTAAACTCACGAAGTTTTATGTAAGAAAGAACTGAGAAGATCAATAGGGAATGGGAAGATAATAGTTGAGTTTTTCTCAGCGCTAAAAATGGATTTTTTTAAATGCTGCTCATATTACCTGATAGAGTTCAAAGTTTGTAAGTAGCGAAGTTGAATTGCTGACGGAGATTCGGCAATGACTTCTGCCGCTTCTTTTAGAGCGCGAGAGGCTTTTTGTTCTCCTTCAGCAACAATAACCTTAATTGTTGATTTATAGGGTGTTCCAAAAAAAACCGCCATCTGATATTGTGTGGTGAAATTTTTTCTCCAAAATGACCCATTAAGAGTATTTTTATGCGAGAAATCGATTTCGTGCATCGAAAAACCTTGAAAACGCCTCCCAGACCATGAAATATAAGATTTTCGTATTTTTTCAGTTATTTTTGGTAGGAATTCCTACTTGAAAATTGTTATTTCATAGTCTGGGAGGCGTTTTCAAGGTTTTTCGATGCGCGCAATTAATTTCTCGCATAAAAATACCCCGAATGAGTCATTTTGAAAGAAAACAATTTTTTGAAAAATTTTCGCTAAAAATGACCAAATGGCGGTTTTTTGGAACACCTTGTAATAAGGAATTTTCAACGCTATACCTTAGCGCGAGCTTCCCGAGCTGCTTCGGCTTCTGCCGCCATAGCTCTTTGGAGTTGAACAGGCAAACGAACGTCTTTGACTTCAACTCGTTCAACTTTCACACCCCATGGTTCGGTCGCTTCATCCAGAGTAGACTACAAAAAAAGATTGCTATATCACAAAATCATTAACTCAAACCTGCATTTGAAGAGAGATAGCTTCTCGATCTGACAGCATTTCAGCTAGAGTTTTTGTACCGAGAATATTTCTCAATGTTGTCTGAGCCAATAGTTTCGTAGATCTCGACGAATCTTCTACATTTGTCACTGATATAGTGGCGTTCGAGATACGAAAATAAACAACGGCATCAACAGCTACGGTCACTGAATCTTTCGACAAGATCTCTTGAGGAGGTACTGAAAAAGTTTCTTCAGTATTACAAATACGACAGATAAAGGTCTAACCTTCGAATGATAAAACTCGTAAATCAACTTTTCTATAGGCATCAATACAGGGAACAATGAAGAAGATACCTAAAAACAGAAAATTCAGTGGCGTAGCCAGGGAAGGGGGCTAAAAAAGTCGCTAAAAATTTTACATTTCAGCCTCCAAAATTTTTTTCTGGCTACGCCTCTGTCCAGTGTAGAAACCAGGGTGTAAGAAATTTTTCGTCCTTTGCGCAGGGACTGGACCCCTGCATAATTCAAGTTTTTTAGGGGGAAAATGCATGTTTTTGAACCCTTCGGACCGCTGCACAGGGGTCAGGGGTAGGGATGCATGACTTTTTTTAAACGTGGCAATTCTTACCCATAAAGATGGCTTTTAAAGGATTTTCTTTAAAGATGACAAAAAAATTGGTGCCAAAAAAGGTGGAAGTAGTTAAAAAATGGTACAAAAAAAGGTGGCATTGAGCTTAAAAAAATGGCATTTGCCACCTTAAAGTGGCGTTTATGCAACCCTAGTCCGAGATCCCTTTACTCCCTTATGTTTTTTTCATAATTTTTCACCCCGGGGAGGCCAAACTTACAACCTGATTCCCCACAGATAAATTTCACTAAAAAATACCTGGTCCTTTCGCACCACCTGGCATTAAACGACCCAGGCGAAAGATTACAGCTCGTTCATATTCCTGTACGACCTAAAAGTACACATTTATTTATCAATTGAAAATCAACGTTTTACCTTAATGCACATACATGCGGAAATAGGCAGTGTAACGATAATGAGAATGTAAGAAAGAATCGTCAAAATCCATCCACATATGCCAAACTCGTTTTGGATATTCGCTGAAAGAATTTCAAATTAGAGAAAATAGACGGCATCAGGGGGCGAAAAGGTGGTACCACTCACCCACCACCAGCAGGTACGTAGCCAGGATTTTCTGAGGCACCATTTATACTTGCCGCGGCGGCATGCCGCGGGATTTGTGCTTATACTTCAAAAAATGCATGTAAAATTGCCGCTGCGGCAAGTATAAATGGTGCTTGACG
>OZJO01004917.1:0-18189 GCA_900406225.1 Acrobeloides nanus | reverse complement strand
CAAGCTTAATTTTTCGTGCTCCGAAAATGCGCGCAATCGATTTTTCGCCTAGAAATTACCCTAAAAAGTCGATTTTTAGAAGAAAATCGGAAAAATTTTTTTTGAACGTCACTTGGTCCCCCCCAGCCGGACTAGCTCCAAAAAAGTTTCGAAACATCAAACAGCTTTGAAAATCTCACAGTATTTTTCGGCAATGGCTCAGGGACTTTTTCGACTAGTGAAAATTGCCTAGAGACTTTTCACATAGTGAAATTCACCTAGAGAAGCTTTTTGACTAGCGAAAATCACAACAAAAAAGACCTTTTTCGGAGTAATGAAAATGGCCTGAGGATGTTTTTGGGCTATTGGAAATTTCGCATGAACAGAGTTTTAAAAGATCAAAAACCTTTGCTTATAGATAATTATGGCTTGTCGAACAAGTGTTTGGTTTATGTTAAATCTAATGACCCTGGTTTTAGCCTTAAACCGTAGCGATGTTATTGCCGGATTTTTGTCATGTCATAAGACTTCAAAAAATCGATTTTTTAAAGTATGCGTTTAGACTTCATTAAAATTCACATAAATTACTTTCAGTGGTTACTTTTACTTTGCTACATTTTAACTTCTTTACTCTTAACGGTGTATTTAATCCCGGGCTTTCAAGCCGTATCAATCAAATTTTCGTCAGTTCGAGATACATATAATAAAGAATACGTAGCACAGCTTACAAAAGATATCGTCTTAGGGCTAAATATTATAACAATAGTATTTTATATAATTGCTATAGTAAAGCTTATCATCATGGTAAATATTTTATATAGTGAAAATTGGATATTTATGTACATATCGAGCGGTATCCCACTTCATCCAATGGACAGTTTATCCCATACATGCACAAGGTCTTAGGAGTAATTTCTCCGATGCGCTATGATTCTGTCTGTATCGGGTAGAAAAAATTTCTAGATTTTTTCGAACAAAACTCGGAACTAGTGTAGTTCAGCGACCGAAGTGAACGTGAATTTTTTCGAAAAAATTTTTTTCCGATTTTCTTGTAAAAACCGACTTTTTAGGGTAATTTCTAGGCGAAAAATCGATTGCGCGCATTTTCGAAGCGTGAAAAATTAAGTTTGACCCTGAAAATCAGGGTAGAACGCGAAAATTTTGGAATTACTATAGATCAGCGACCCCATTGAACAGAGTTAAAAACTCAAAAAAAATTTTCTTTCAAAATTTAATAAAAATCACCCTTATACCCTTATAGGATGATTTTTATTAAATTTTGAAAGAAAATTTTTTTTTTGAGTTTTTAACTCTGTTCAATGGGGTCGCTGATCTATAGTAGTTCCAAAATTTTCGCGTTCTACCCTGATTTTCAGGGTCAAACTTAATTTTTCACGCTTCGAAAATGCGCGCAATCGATTTTTCGCCTAGAAATTACCCTTAAAAGTCGGTTTTTACAAGAAAATCGGAAAAAAATTTTTTCGAAAAAATTCACGTTCACTTCGGTCGCTGAACTACACTAGTTCCCAAAACTCACTCCTTAGTGTCCACACATGCTCAGCGTCATGATACACGCGTCATGCCATCATGACACAGCGTTACCAATGAGAACACTTCATCCAATGAACTCTTCGTCTTTTGAATAAAATGTTCTCACGAATATGTCGCATTGGAAGGAGTTTCAATTGGATGAAGTGTCATGATTGGATGAAATGTCCATTTGATGAAAAGTCCCAGTTAGATCAGCTGTCCATTGGATGAAGTGGGATAGTGTTGTTAAGGTCCGATCTCTCGCACAGAAAACCCTCTTTATAGTTATTTTAGCGGAAATTAAACAAGAGAATTTTTTTTGAAAAATCGAGCAAACTTAGGGGTAACCCTGTATCTTTGTATATAGTAATTTTTAATTTTTTAGAGACTTAAAATTTCTTCAGTAGTAGCAAAAAATTCCGCAAATTACGAATATAGATTATTTATCCAAGCATTTATTATATGTGGCTATAAATCTGGACTATTTTTCTTGTGGACATATGTCGACCCAACTACGAAATTCGTCTATTGCATGTATTGGTTTTTAAACGTTTTCGAATTGGGGTATAATCCTTTTATGTACTATGCGATGAACAAGTAAAATTTTTAGAAGTTGTATCAGGATTAAAATTTTATAATTTTAGGACGCTCAGAAGAGAAATTGCTAGGCTTTTTTGTCCATCATCGGTTACCAGTTCAACAATTTCTACAAAAGCGTTGAAGCCTTACGTCGAGAGATAGGATTTTTGTCTCCTATCTTAACCCCTCCCCATAGGTACCAAAGGGGGGGGGGGTACATTACCCCCTCATTACTCATTCTCGGACCAACCGCCTTTATAGTCATTAATCCATCCATCATGAGGGTTCATGTACCCCCCCCCCCTTTCTTGCACTCTTTTGGTTATCCCCGGCGTCATTTTGAGTATCGACAAGCCTATTCACAGATATAAGTTAACAAAATACAATTTTCTTTGAATGCATTAATTTTTTATCATGTACCCCCTGAAAGGCCATTCATCCATCCACCCAGAGGGACCGGTGTACCTCCTCTACTGATAAACTATGCCCCTCCCTCATAGAAACCTAAACAAATGATCTTGATCTAATTTTCTATCATTGTGCATCATTAACTTCCTTTCAATGTATCCATGATAATTGCGTTTGAAATTTGAATTTGTGTACAAGCTTTTCGTTGTAATACACAAACTTTTTTGAATTTTTTGCGGAAAAATCGATTTTTTAAATTTTCATAAAATGAACATTGTAGCAATTTTTTATAGCTAAATGAGACGAACAAAATGACNGCCATTTTATTCGTCTCATTTAGCTCTAAAATCTGCTACAATGTTCATTTATGAAAATTTAAAAAATTGATTAAAAATTCAAAAAGGTTTTTGTATTACAACGAAAACATGTACACCAATTCAAAATTTCAATCGCAATTATCTCGAAAACTACAACGATTCAGAACATGCTATAAAAACAAAAAAATGCTCCATTTTTCATGATCTTTCCGAATATATCATTTTTTCATATGGTTGTAAATTACTGGGCTGGTCCTTAATTTTGTGTTTTGTATTTTATTATTTAAAATAAATTAATGGACGAAGGCAAAATTGTTTAAATATTTTACATAGAGTTTTATAATAAAAAATAACAATAATTATTACGTTATATTAATCAATTGTTTCAAAAACTTCATTAAAACAAATAAGTTTTCTAGTATATGATAATGTTATCATTGGCCGACCCCCCCCCTCCACATTATCAAGAGTTATCATTTGGTTATCCCCTATTGATAACGTAATATCTGGACGACCCCTTTGTACACGCGTTTTCATGTCATCAAGTCATGCGATATTTCTCAATATTTTTTATGCTTTTCTCAACTCTTTTTCTAACAATTCTTTAGAAATTTAAATACAAGCCACTTCTGTGAGAGAAATTTTAGTCATAAACAATATTTTCAAAATTGTCACATCAATTTTTATCACGTTCTTAATAAACTTTCATTGTATTCATGGGAAATACGCAACAATTTACCACGATCAATTTACATTTCTGATTGAACGTTAGCACAATCGGATACGACTATCTCATTAAGAAAATATGTTTAACGTAGGAGTGTACCAGTAAGTACTTTTAGCTTACTATTTTAAATATATGGCGTTTTCCACAAAGATAAAAACAACTCCTGTTGTGCAGTTCTATAGTCAGAGATAATGCTATTCCGATTCTTTTCATGAATCGGAATACATGATGGCGCAAAAAAAAGTATTGGGCTGTTACAAAAGTTCGCAGAATTTTATCATGTTCTTTGGACTCGAATTTTTTTTCTAGAAAGGACTCTTTTACCTCAATGGAGATCAAGGGGTAAAAAATTCGAATTTTCACAATTTTTCCAAATCGTCTGATTTTTTGTATTCGGAGGTTTTTCGACATGGAGGAATTCGAATCTAAGGGAATTTTTTTATTTTGACCACTAGAAGTTACCCCATATAGGGGTAACTTCTAGTGGTCAAAATCCCTCTAAAAAGATTTCATAGCGAAAATCACTTAAATCAAAGTCATAGAAATTTTTTCATGCTTCGAAAATGCGCACAATCGATTCCGTGCTAGGAAAACCCTTATATAGTCGTTTTTCCGGCGAAAATTCGAATTTTAGTTCATTTTCGCGTTAATTCGGAAGGAGCATGAAAAATAGCGCATTTTTTGTTTTTACGGTATATGCTGAATTGTTACCGTTGTCAGGAAAAATGCGACTGAAAATTGCTTTCAAGCTCATGTTTTCGTTGTAATACACAAACTTTTTAGAATTTTTTGCGAAAAAATCGATTTTTGCATCGATTGTTTAAATTTTCATAAAATGAACATTGTAGCAATTTTTTATAGCTAAATGAGACGAACAAAATGACACCAAAATGATCCAATTTGAACATTGCTTTGGGTTATTGAAACGAAAACATGAATCAGAAAATTTCGTTTCAATAACCCAGAATAATGTTCAAATTGGATAATTTTGGTGTCATTTTGTTCGTCTCGTTTAGCTATAAAAAATTGCTACAATGTTCATTTTATGAAAATTTAAAAAATCGATGCAAAAATCGATTTTTCCGCAAAAAATTCTAAAAAGTTTGTGTATTACAACGAAGAGCATGTACACAAATTTTCACGAAATTATCTCGAAACCTACAACGGTTCAAAACATGCCGTAAAAACAAAAACTGTTCCATTTTTCATGATCTTTCCGAATATATCATTTCTTCATATGGTTGTAAATTACTAGACTGGTCCTTTAAGAGAAATGAACTCAACCTCACCAATTTCAACCGAAATTTCATCAAATGTGTCAAATCCAAATCTAACAAACACTCGTGAGACTCCTTTGCCTTCCGACTTATCAATCTATGAGCAACAACTCTTGGGATCTATATTAATTGCGGTGATATTAATTTGTGTTACAGCATATATTCCGGTACTTTGGGTAGGGTTTTTTATTGTAAACTTTTGGATAAATAAAATGCTCTTCCATCTTTTAGACCTTGTTGAGAAATAAGCATTTCAATCAACATTTTGCCTATCAACTTTTGATCCAAATGGGATTTGTTGAAATTTTCTACCTATGTTTTTATTTTCAAAATTGTGTGATGTTGATATTCAATACGGATTTTGGACGAACTATGGGTGTGGTAAGTAGACTAATTTTTAAAGGACGGTTTTTTTCTTGTAACATTTTATCTTTCTTTTTGCAATATTGTTTGTTGTTGCAATATCGAGTATTTTATTTTGTAACATCTTTTTGATATAAATTTGTTGACTAGGCCAAAAACATCGTTAGATAATTTTCTGTTGTTGTTGGCACTACTTCAACGACGAAATTAGATATTAATCATTCAATGACCACCATGGTGTAGTGGTCTGATGCGCTACGGCATCACCAGCACTAGCAATGATTCGGTTTCTTGCGTTCGTAAGATTTTTTCTTGGTTGGAGTTGACATGTAATCCGCGTCTGGGAGACTATAGTGGCAAAGTCTTGAAGCGAACCTTAGCTTGTGATTCCACATACTGGAGGATCACAACAACGACGATCAGGGTGAAATCTAGCTAATAAGACAAGCTCAATTGAATTACCAACCCATTGAAAAAGGATAAAATGGGTTAGGATTTTATTCAGACGAAAATAAACTATTACGATGCAAAGGAAGATTTACGAGATCTGGCAAGGAAAACCGTCTATAGAAATACGTACTCATACCTGTAGACCGGAGAACACTTATAGACGGGAAAGCAAAGACTTTCTCTACAAAGCTGACGATAGGACTGCTCGTCGGACTGCCGCGATCTTGTGAACGATCGGAGTATCGAAACTTCTGGCGGGTGGATGACAGACCGTAAAATAGTCTTCCTGTCTTCGGTAAGCCCCAAAACAACGAGGGTTTCCTTATAATTTAGGTAGGCCTCCACTAGACGAAGAAAGCAGGATTTTGAAATATCGAACTTCAAAAAAGGACGCTGCGCAAATATGTGTGCGCAAGTGATGCCAACCCTGAAAATCACAACAAAAAAGACCTTTTTCGGAGTAATGACAATGACCTGAGGATATGCCATTTTTATTAGTCCAAAAACAACTCGACTCCTACGAGGATTGAACCAGGACATAATTTACAGAAATTTTTTCTCTTAAAATTAATGAAGTGCAAAAAAATTTTCATATAATTTTTAGGGAACTTGCTTTTATAACTTTTTATGATTCATTAAAATGAAAATTGCGATCCTGGTGGGATCGAACCCGTGCCAATAACAAGAACGGGTCAGCGTTCTAGCCATTAGGTCATACGCGCCAAGGAATTTCTCCATGAAACAGAGTTTTTAAACTTCGCCATGAAACAGAGTTTTAAAAGATAAAAACCTTTTTTTATAGATAATTCTGGCTTGTCGAACAAGTGCATGGTTTATGTTAAACCTAATTACCCTGGTTTTAGCCTTAAACCGTAGCGATGTTATTGCTGGATTTTTATCATGTCATAAGGCTTCAAAAAATCGATTTTTTAAAGTATGCGTTCAGTTTTCGTTAAAATTCACATTACTTTCAGTGGTTACTTTTACTTTGCTACATTTTAACTTCTTTACTCTTAACAGTGTATTTAATCCCGGGCTTTCAAGCCGTATCAATCAAATTTTCGTCAGTTCGAGATACATATAATAAACAATATGTAACACAGATTATAACGGATATCGTCTTTGGGATAAATATTATAACAATATTATTTTATATAATTGCTATAGTAAAGCTTATCAGCATGGTAAATATTTTATATAGGAATGGGAAATTTAGTGAAAATTGGGTATTTATGTACATAGCGGGCGGTATCCCGCTTCATCCAATGGATACTTCGTCCAATGGACGTTTTATCCATTGGACACTTCATCCAATGAGGGTACTTCGTCCAATGGAAGCTTCATCTTTTGTCCTCATTGTATGAATGTGTCTCATTGGACGAAGTGTACATTGGATGAAGTGTCCATTGAATGAAGTGTTCTTGAAGGATGAAGTGTCCCAGTTAGATCAACTGTCCATTGAATGAAGTGGAATACCGCTACATAGCGGCCCCAAAAACCGCGTTAAAAATCGCAATAAAATGCGAAAATAGGCTAATGCAGACCGGGAAAGCGTTTTTAAGGTCCGATTTCTCGCATAGAAATCCTTGTATATGGTTATTTTAGTGGAAATTAAAAATTGAAAATTTTTTTGTGAAAAATCGAGCAAACCTAGAGGTGACCCTGTATTTTCGTGTATAGTCATTTTTATTTTTTTTAGAGACTTAAAATGTCTTCAGTCGTAGCACAAAATGCCGTAAATCACGAATGGAGATTATTTATCCAAGCATTTATTATATGTGGCTATAAATCTGGACTATTTTTCCTGTGGACATATGTCAACCCAACTACGAAGTTCGTCTATTGCATGTATTGGTTTTTAAACGTTTTCGAATTGGGGTATAATCCTTTTATGTACTATGCGATGAATAGGTAACATTTTGAGAAGTTGTATCAGGATTAAAAGTTCATAATTTTAGAACGCTCAGAAAAGAAATTGCTAGGCTTTTTTGTTCACCATCGGATACTAGTACTACAGTACAAATCATTTCTTCAAAATCATTGAAGCTTTCCACTGAGAGATAGGATTTTTGTCCCCTATCTTGATACCTCCCTCATAGAAACCTAAACTCAAGTTTATGAAATATAAAATAATAATGAAACACACACATGAACCTGTTTATCTTGATCGAATGATCATGATCTAATTTTCTATCTTTGTGCACCATTAACTTTCTCTCAATATTACCCCCTGGATATTCCAATTATATGCTCGGTACTAATCAAGATTAGCAACCGCATTGAACGTGAATTTTTTCAAAAAAAAATTTTTCTCGATTTTTTCTGAAAATGAGGGTAATTTTACACGTGGAATCCGATTTTTGCATTCCCGAAGCTCAAAAACACTTCCTTGAGCCCTAAAATGCATCCCTGTGTGGTCGTACCACATGTTTAGATTAGCACTATCATTATATAGAAAGTATTATTCATATACATCATTAACTGCGTTTTTTACAGTCAGGAAAATTTTTCAAGCAGTGAAAATGCAAAAATCTTATTCCTTGTGTAAAACTATCCACATAGGGGTCATTTTCAGAAAAAAATCGAGAAAAAATTTTGTTCGAAAAAATTCACGTTCAATGCTAATCTTTAGTAGTACCATATGCTCTATTGCATAATCTTTGTTTAACTTGTTTATAACGTGTTTTCCTCATATTTACTTCCTCCTTAACTCAGTATATAATCCAGGGATTTTCTCATTTAAATTATCAACTAACTTTACCTTCTAGTTCTCCAACTTCTACATCTCTTCCTTAATTTTGTGTTTTGTATTTTATTACAGGGTGGGCCAAAAAAACCGCACTTTAAACAAATTTTTCGAAAAATTTTTTTCTTCAAACGTTTTTTATTGATAAAACAATTAACTTTTATTGTTCAACACAAAGAAAAACATAAACAATAACAGCACGATCTAGACTTTATTGAAATATTGCTGAATCGGCTTTCCACCATCATCAATGACTTTCTGCAATCTCGGGCGCAATTTTCGAATAGTTCTGACGTCCAATTCATCCCACACTTCTCGGATTCGTGCTTTCAACTCGTCCAAATTCAACGCCGTTCCTCTCTCGTACAACTTCTGTTTCATCCAAGCCCACAGGCGGTAGTCACATGGGTTCAAGTCAGGCGAATAGGCAGGCCATTGGCTGGCAGGAATAAACGGTGCGTGTTCTTCCAAATATCTTTGAGTTCTCTTATCTTTATGAGATAGCTCACCGTCCTATTGAAAGACAAAATTCCCATCCGTGTAGACTTCTTCACAAGCAGGCAAAATCACTTCGTCCAACAGCTCGATATAACGCGCGTGGTCGACTTTTTCGTGGTGGGCTTTGAAGCAAACGCTCTACTCGGTCAACGTTCTCCTCTGTTCGAACTGTCCGTGGACGACCGCTTCCATGTCTTCGCTCGACGCTGCCTTGCTGAGCTTGGATTTTCTTACACGCGTCGTAAATTGTTCTTCGCTTCCAATCCCTTTCCCCACGTAATGCATTCGCAACGCGAAACTCAAAAATTTCTTGTGGTGTTTTATTGAGACTGAGTAGGGTTCGAATTTCAATAAGATCCTCTTTTGATAGAACAGTCATTTTAAGTCTAAAAAAGTTGAAATTTAGAGAAATAAGCGTATAAAATTGCTTGTTTTATCAATAAAAAACGTTTGAAGAAAAAAATTTTTCGAAAAATTTGTTTAAAGTGCGATTTTTTTGGCCCACCCTGTATTTAAAATAAATTAATTTCCTAAGTTGTCAACTACAACTTATTCCATCAAAATTTACATCCCTCAGTTTTGGCGGCCGAAGTAGAAGTTTCGAAGTATAAATCACGACTTCGACGCATCACTATTAAACAGCTATAGGTTACTCTCATAACTTGATAAAATCGGATTTTTGAATTTATTAGAATCAGGGTCCGAAAGGGGCCGGCCCCGTCTAATGGGCCGAAGCTTGAGGAGACCGTCCCCAGGCCTCTCCCAGTCCGGAGCCCACGGAGGCTTTTGGGGGGCCATTGAGGGATGGGCTGTATATGCGACGTCATGTCTTTGGTAGGCAAAAATTCTATGGCCAATTTTATGGGGTTCTTTAACAACTTTATTTGCATAGGTCAAACAATTTTTGACCCTAGCGAGATCGAACCCTCGACCATTTGAGTAAAAAGTGAAAAGTATACACTTCATCATGGTTGTTAACTTTTTTATTGCGGAAAATATATATATCCTCTAAACGATGGGATTGTTATCTAAAATTAAATTAAAAAAATATTTTTTATCTTATAAGTTATAAAATTTTATTATGTAAGCTTCAGCGTGTAAAACTTCTTATTGTCCCTCTTTGAGCAAAAGCAGAATTTCGCTAAAATTTCTTCTACTGATGTTTTCGAATCACATATATCAGCAATAAACGGTTCGATATCTTCAAAACACCAGCTTGGTTTGATTTTGAAAAGTTGGTGGAGTCTACAAACAAATATATAGAAAAGTAATGGCACAACTTTTTGCTGGGGGATCGAGGTGGGGAGGTGACGCAAGCAGTCGCTAAAATGTGATCAATACTTACAACTCTTTTCGTTGCGAGATAGTCTTGGCTACATATCCGACAGGCTCACAATTTTTGCAAACCCATAGTCAAATGGTTAGGACGCCAGACGGGTGTGTACAGTCCCGATATGCGCGATTTATTTTGGCATCATTCAAAAGTGATGAAAATTTTTGTATACGGGTAACTTATGAGAGGAACTAGATGTCATACAAAATTTTATTGAAATTCAAAAGTTTGGGTCGAGCCTAGCCGTCTCAGCGTTGTTTAACTTGCCAGATCGAACGGTCGCCTTCTCTAACAATTGCGCTATTTAGCCAACACTTTCATGTATCTCTCCATGAAAAGAGATGTATATCCGATTTTTTCACATGATTTTTCACCTCTAAATTTTTTCTCTACTTTCACCCCTAAATTTTTTCTCTACTTTCTCTTACTATCTACCTCTTTTTCGGCTCAATCGGCAACTCTTTTCCATCAAAAAATCGAATAGTTCTTCCTTTTGTTGCAGTCTCACCAAACATGGCTAAACCTCGAAGATGTTCTAATTTGAAAATGAGACCAATCGGGAGGAGTTTAGACATAACTTCAAAGAATTTGGTAGATTCCCATGTATGGTCTTGCTTATCTCGAAGAACCATTTCTGCTCGAGATTTGCATACCTTATCTTCATTAAGGACATAGTAATTTCCTAAAGTATAAATAAATTGCTTGTTTTTTATTCCATGATTGTAGGGTGTGCGGAAATTGTTTACCCCTCCCAAATTAAAAATAAGGTTTTTTCAACTATGAAATTTTTTAACAAATTGTGATGCTCTACAAAATTGAGATCACGATGAACAACTTTTAGAACATTGCTGAAAAGAATGAAGATTTTTGTGGTGTTCTGCAAGATCTCATAACACGAGCTTCCATATCTCATCTAATAGATTCAAAAATCTTCATTCTTTTTCATTATTTTAAAACTTTAATTTCGGGCCGGGATTTGAACCCGCGAATATAAATGCAATCCTGACACACTAACCACTCGGCCATGTGATTCCTTAGCATCTTGGCACTTTGTATACCTCATTTTACTCGTCTCATTGAGCTGAATCTAATGGCATTACTCGTTTTTAAAATTTCAAGTTTCCGCTATTTTTAAAAAAATCACCGTGTGGGGGGGGGAGGGGGTAATTTCCGCACATCCTGTACCATACATGAAAAGATTGGGTTCCAATTTTGGAATCTATGCGGGGGAGGGGATGGAGTAAGTTTCTTATGTTTTCCAACTTTTTTGCATGTAAGGGGTGATCTAGGAGAGGAAGTATTGCGTGATGGTATCATCATTTTTGGGACCTTATGCATGGTGGAGATGCCGATCGGCTTACCATTAAAATCGCAAAATTCCCTCAAAAACCAATAAATTGCACTATCTGGGATGAGCTCGGATAATGGTTCTCGAAGCTCTTCAAATGTTATTTTGTCGATAGCTATATCCGGATAAATATCATCATCACAAAGGCGTATAACATCATCCAGCAGTTTGTTGATAGATCTCGCTGACAACATGAATAAAGTTCCTAAAAAGTATAAAAATAATATAGGGTGTCTTCAAAAAACTAGATTTTTGTGATTTTTATGCGACTTTTAAAAATGTTAAAGTTGCTTAATTTTCTCCAGAATAACTCTAAACTAGTGCCGTACCCAGGATTTTTTCATGGTACAAAAGTTTGGTCAAAAACATAAGGGGATCCTTTGAATTTTTGTTATTTTTTGAAAAATGTCATTTTCAACGCCGAAACACTTTGATTACGAAATTTTGACTTGCTTTGAACTTTACCTTTATCTTCAATGATAGGCAACTTTTGAATAGCCTCTTGAAGTTCTCCAGCACTCATTTGGATGGTATTCAATAAGTTTTCAAAATTTACTCTAAAATTAAAAATTTTAGCTTTGAGGTTTTAAAATAAGGTAACTTGTTCTTTGGTTCCTCTGGCTCTTCAAAATCATACATATCCAACATTTCAAATAGAACTCTTTTGAGATGGAACAATAGAAATTTCGTTGGCTTCAGTTCAATATATGTGTTGTGGAGAGAAATTATCTAAAATTATGATTGGTTAAAGGGGGCCCAGATAATACAGGGTGCGGCAAAAGTTCTTGTGATTTTTTGAATTACTGCATATAGTATTTTGACTATAACTTTTTAACCTTACATCCAATTCCGATGGTCTTGGTGGCATTGGATAGCTGTAAATTCAAGCTATGTAATGACACCAAGATCATCGGAATTGGATGTAAAGTTAAAAGTTATGGTCAAAATACTATATGCAGTAATTCAAAAAATCACAAGAACTTTTGCCGCACTCTGTAGGTCAATCTCCGACGACAAATTTTTCTCGATATGATCTATATAGGGGTAATTTGATGCGCGCACTCCCAAAGCATAAAAACGCCTCCTTCACCTTGTTTTCATGAAAATATCGATTTGGGTTCCAAATTTCTGACAATCTGGCAAACAAAAATTGTTGAAAAATCGATATTTTCACAAAAACAAGATGAAGGAGGCGTTTTCGCGCTTCGGGAGTGCACATCGATTTTCGCATAAAAAAGAATTTCACTAATTTTTTGAATTTTTTATGCTGGGGTTATATCATGGATGGGCTGAGAGTGCAAACTAAAAGTGTCAAAAAAATTTACTTTTGGACAAGTTGCCATATTCATATTCGGCTCCAGATTTTCTGCTACTAATAGAGTATTTGAAATTTCTACTTCTTTGGTAGCATAAGTTGTGTCTTCAGTGCAGATAGTTACATGATCATGGACATTTCCTCTCACGACCAGTCTAAAAATAGGATGAGGCAAAAAAAACTTGCACTTTTTGTGATTTTTACAATAATTTGGGAACATTTTTCGCATTTCCCTGAATAATTTTGGGAAGAAAATTTTTTCTATAAACTACTTCTCCCTCTCCCGACTCTTATAGGAGCATTGAAAATGATTTCCTGACCCTGATTCAAGTAAAAAGTTGGGTTTTTGAAGCGAAAACGGTCATTTTTCGCATTTTCCCTGAATCATGGTCAGGGAAGCATTTTCACAATCGATTCCCCGCATAAAATTACTAATAGCACGGCGGTTTTTTACGATGAAAAATTTATTACAGTCTAATGAGGAAATTTCTTACTCTTTTCCATTAAGTACATCATCAGCCAATTTTTTATCAACTTCAATTAAAAAGTAGTCTGCTGAGGTGAATGGTGAATCGAAAACAAGATCTTTGCCACGAAGGTGCATCTCATCGGATAGGCGTCGGGTTTCTGCCATTTTTAGGGCTAAAATCTTTTGATAGCAAGTATATGGTTATTCATATTTTTTACAACGTAAAAAGAATTGTTACACAATGGGTAAATTTTGAAAAAAAAATTTTCCGTCGTCCAACTAGTGGACCATGGGACGTATCATCGTATTCAGCATGAATACAATAGTACGTCCCATGGTCCAAACGATTTTAATAGAATTGACCGTCAGAGTGTTAAATATCAAGATTCCGCGCCGAAAACAATCTTTTCAATAATCAAACCTTTTAAATACGCATCCAAGCAGTTTTGACGTCCTCGTCAAAACTTTTTTTCAACGGGAAATTACAGCGTGCTCAAAAAAGAGATTTTTGCGATTTTTAAAAGTTTTTTAAATCAGATCTAAAATAAACCTAAAGGGGTTTTCTATGGAGAAATCATTAACGCATTGCCGTATCTTGAAAACGCTTCCCTGACACCCAGTTAGCCTATTTTCACTTCAATACATGCATCTCTTCCCTGAATCAGATCAGAGAAGCGTTTTCAAGGTTTGGCAATGCGCGCAATCGATTTCTAGCATAGAAAAACACTTAAAGGGTTATTTTTATGAAAATTTTTTTAAAAATCGCAAAAATCCCATTTTTTTCTGGGCCACCCTGTAGCGAAAAATTTTTTACACTTCCATTTTCAAAATTGTACAAATTTTCGTTCCAAAATTTCTAAAAATATTCATTCAATGACATTTTTTTGCACTAAATAGATTTTGACGTTGATAAAACTCTCTTTTTGTGTAGAATGCTTCGCCTCAAATGAATGGAGTTAACGAGATTGTTGCATCTTCTTCGTCCTTTTTACGTAATTATGGCCAAGACTGAATAGGTAAATCAAATTTTGAGCGCTTGAAGAGATTCTTATTTCCGAGATTTTTTGAGATTTTAGTTGGAAAAATGTATTTTTCTTTTTTTGCAGAATTTGGATTGAATGATAATGCTTTTGACCAGGAAATTAATTTTTTTTATTTGAAATTTTTGAAAAAACTAGTAAAGGTCCGATGTTGTAAAATTTTTAAAATATGTCCAATTTTTAAACACTACCATCCGATATGACTACACGATCAGTTGTTATTGTAAGAGCACTATCGATTTCTGCCAAAACGATAAGTTCTGCACCATTAGCTGGAATGGGTTTATTAAATAACATTGGAGCTGCGACTCTTGATGAGGGATAGACCATACGTGGGCAAGGGGGGGGGGACTGTCCCACCCCAATTCGTCGAAAATTTTTAAAAGAAAAATTAAGGACCCAATTCGTATCGGGTAATCGTCAGTTGGTGACATAAATTTTTGTTACTAATTGACAATAGAAATTGTTAGTTGGTGACATAAAATCTCTACCAAGGCTTAGGCTTAGGCCTAAGTCTAGGCCTAAGCCTAAGCCTAGGTTTAAGCTTAAGCATAGACTTAGGCTTAGACCTATGCTTAGGCCTAGGATTAAGCCTAAGCCCTGATAGAAATTTTATGTCACCAACTGACAATGTCACCAACCTGAAATTGTCAGTTGGTGGCATAGATTTATGTCACCAACTGACAGAGATTTTATGTTACCAACTGACCGTTGTTCATTCGTATCTTGGTATGAAAAAAGCTTAAAAATACGAATTCAATTCGTATTTTTGGTCCAGTTCCCCTCCCTTGCCCATGTCATGCGAAAAATTTCTTTTCCATTGTTAAAATTATTGTAATTTTTCGACAATTGTGCAAAATGGAAAATTGTGGCCTGGTCCATAAAATTTATGTCTACATTCAAGGGCTCTATTTTTAGCTCTTTATGAGCATNTCGACAATTGTGCAAAATGGAAAATTGTGGCCTGGTCCATAAAATTTATGTCTACATTCAAGGGCTCTATTTTTAGCTCTTTATGAGCATTGAGAATTTGAAAATTAGCAGATAGCTCGGGATTCTTTCAACCATCGCCGTTTTCCCACATCATTATTTGTATAAATATAGCCAAAAATGGAAGGCCAGCTCATTAGGTAATCTATCGACCCTCACTCAAACCTTTATACCCCTTTGGGGTTTTTCTTCACCCTAGTTCTGCATACTAATTAGTGTTCCCCTTTCTGCCGAGAATCTCATGTATTCTAAGTAGCAGATGACTATTGAAATATTGATAATTTTATAGAAAAAAGGAGTCTGGGATGAGAGATTTTTGCTTATCAAGTTTACTCATTTCCGGGTCTGATTTTCAGTTGTAGAATTTTTTGCGAAATTGTGCAAAAATTTAAGGAAATTATTTGCTTGTTTGTATGAAAATTGTTTATGGAAACATGTATGGAAATGGATCGCAAGCGGCTAAAATTAGAGCTCAAAATTATACAATTAAAAGGAGTGCATGCCCAGTACGCTTCTCGAAAAAANATTTGCTTGTTTGTATGAAAATTGTTTATGGAAACATGTATGGAAATGGATCGCAAGCGGCTAAAATTAGAGCTCAAAATTATACAATTAAAAGGAGTGCATGCCCAGTACGCTTCTCGAAAAAAATTTTCTCCAAATTGGCTGATTTTTGGTACTTGGGGGTTTTCGGGCCCGAGAAATCGATTGGCGCAAGTCCCGAGTTCCGAAAAAATTTTCATGACCCCCTATCGGTGTACCCTATGTTAAAAAATCAATTTTTTCATCTTTTATTGGATGATTTTTGGTACTTGGGGGTTTTCGAACATGGGGTATCCCGATAGGGAGTCATGATAATTTTTTCGAAACTCGGGACTTGCGCCAATCGATTTCTCGTTCCCCAAAACCCCCGAGTACCAGAAATCAGCCAATTTTGAGAAAAAATACAGGCTTCCAAAGATTCAATAACTCGTTGATTGATAGACTTTTTGAAGCTTGGCCAGTCTTCAACCAGTTTTTGCCATTCATTAACCCTTTCAATTGATGCCAACATATCCCATTCAAGGCCTAATCCCCATAGCGATTGGCTGAAAATTTTTTCAAAAAATCTTTCATTGGATTTTTTTCAAAAATCACCTATAAGGGGTATTTTCATGCGAGAAATCGATTGAACGCATCGAAAACCCTTGAAAACGCTTTTTCAAAAATACGATTTTTTGGCTCACCCTATAGTCATTTTTTACAAAAAAATCTCATTTTGGCACAAAGAAATAGCATTTTTAGACAAAAAAACGCACTTTTGGCAACAAAGAAGACTAATTGGCATTTTTGAACAAAAAAAAATCTCATTTTTGTTCAAAATAGTATTTACATAGACATTTTTTTTGTTTACATAGACATCATAAGGCCTAAATCTTGGCAAATACTATATAGAAAGAAAAAACTTCTTATTAGGAGACGTTGTCCTGGAAGGTCGAAGATCCCAGGCGACAAAGTTTGACGATTCTCGCCCGACGCCGACTAATATTATTTTTTTTATATGCCTGAATCAGGATTTTCGTTGCAATAAACAAATTTCAAAAAGCGCCAGCTTCAAACGCGATTAACTCGAAGCCGTTAGCGATTCAAAATTTACTTCAAAAACAAAAAATGCTCAATTTTTCATGAATTTTCCGAATATATATAAATTATAACAAATTGCGCTAATCTAAAGTTTTTCAATTTTTGACTTCCTTCAGTTTTAGGTCTTCTGCAACTTTATATAGCTGAACCTAAGCCCATTCGAATTTCTAAGATAGGTTTTAGTGTCCTGAAAGTGCCATTAATCGTTGTTTTCATTAAACGAAAAAGTATACCAACTAGGATGGTAACAGGATCAACTAGCCTTATAGATTAGCCACCTAGCCACCCTATGGCGATCTTTCAAGACGAATACCAAATAATTTATCTACATTTATAACAAAAAATCGTTCAATATAGGAACAAAACAAAGATAACAACAGAAACAATAGATTGCTAAGATGAATTAAGACCGGGCGTCATCCTTGCCGCATTATCGGAATTTTTCATTTCTTCTTATCAGGTTTTTTCTTCAGAAGCTTCTTCAAAATGGTGGCCTGAACATGCTGCTTTCTTGTACTGGGATCCAATGCGGGTGGTTCGTTATCATTTTCGTGTTCCTCCTCTGCTACTTTTCAACTTCATTGATCTCCAATTCTTCACGGTCACTGGTCTCCATTTCTTCATGTTCAATTTCATCATCTCCAAGTTTTCTTTTTCTCAATCGTTTTCTACCAGGTGGAGTGCCTTCGTTAGCCGCCTTCAAATATTTATCTTTCTTATTCAGAATTCTTATTAAAGTTGATCTTGGAATGCCGAGAAAAATCGTATGGTAACCAAAGGCCGGTAACCGTAACCAAAGGCCTAGTGCCTGTTTTTTGATGTATGATAAGAATTTCAAAATTGAATGAAAATAATAAAATCAACGGATCTTCACAATTAGTATAATTCAAATTTTACGAATAATTTTGTGAAAAGTTTGAGAAAAGTTTTTCAAAAGTTCAAAATGGCTCTAGCAAAATTGCAAACGCAAAATTGGAAACGCAAAAATTTCTTCGTTGTTTAGCTTTCTGTCGAACTTATCAAAGAGAAAAAACTTAGTGAAAAGACCTTTTTGCTGAATCCAAATCAGCAAAAGGGTCTGTTCACTAAGTTTTTTCTTTTTTATAAGTTCGACAGAAAGCTAGACAACGAAGAAATTTTTGCGTTTGCAATTTTGCTAGAGCCTTCAAAATGGCATGACAACTTTTTGGAAGTCAA
>OZJO01004908.1:0-16437 GCA_900406225.1 Acrobeloides nanus | reverse complement strand
TGCCGTTATGTTTGTGAAGAGGGTGGAATTGGACTGCTTGAACTGGTTGTTTATGATGAAAGTTCGCCAGCTCGTGTTCGAGATCTTGCAAAGTTGGTTCTCCGAAATATTGAAATATGGTAAGTGTTTTTAAAATGTAGGTGGTGTGTTTTTTAAACCAAAATTTTTCGTATTTAAGCAGAGGAAAAACCAAAATTGCATTCTTTTTGTGCGTCACCCTATGTGTTTTTAAAACTGACCATTTTTAGGCAAAATGGTGGAAATCCCGAAGATTCTATGGCATATGCACAATCATTAAATGGTAATTCGAATGATGTTGAGATGGTTCCAATATAGTGAATATACTAACGAAACAAATAGCTAAAAATTCAGTTGTGTGTTCGAGTTGATTATTGTATCTCTCCTAGTCTTAAACATTGTCAGTCTTCAAAATGCTCCTCTTTACCGTGTTTGTGTTACATATATCTTGTTGTAAATAATTTGTAAATTTGATATACTATCGTACTTTTTATGAAACACATATTTTCCTATAATGTTACCGTCATACCTGAGATTCTCAGATACACTGGATTTTCCAGGTGTTACGGTAACATATATATATAGTGTACGATAATATAAAAACTGATGCTAATTTTAAAAATGTTCAATGTATAGTACAAATTGCAGAAAGATGTTTATTTTTTTTCTCTTGGCCTGTAAAACATGTTTTAGTTAGATTTCTATTTGTACCATAGCTTTTTAAATAAATATAATATTCTATTCACAAAAATTTCGAATATGGCTAAGGCTGCGTTCAAGCATGTCAAAAATGTAACTTTGCCTGATTTTCAATAAAATCGTGTTTATTGAAACGATTGGTTATGAAACATAAAATTTTATTGGTTTTTTTGCTTCTCGACCAATAAAATTTTGGAAGTTTTCCGACACTCGATTACGAAAGAATTGTTTATTTTGACCATAATAAGGTATCTCCATGAGGAATATACTCGCTAAAACGGTGTTATAATGAAAACCTCTTAAATAAGCATCAGGAAAATATTTTCATTTTCATGCATAAAATCGCGACTTGTATGTGTGGAAAGCATCTAAAATCTCGTCTAGTGCACTCAGACAAATAACCTTTTTGCATCTATCCAAACCCACAATTTTAAACAAATTATGAATTTAACGACATGTTTTAAGAACTTTCTTAAGAGTAAGGTATAGCATCTGATTAGTAGATTAATGATTAGTGTTTCCGTCAAAAGTTAAGTCATGGTCGAAAAAAAATCAATCTCGGTTGAAAAATTTTTTCTTTCGAAAAGTGACTTTTTCACTTTTGGTTTTGAATGAACTTCTAAGATTTTCGTCGCATCGACAATCAGTCGACCTTTCACTTTATTTTACAATGTTACAATAAATCAGGCTTTTCGTGTTAATACTCGCGCAAGTTTGAATTTGAATAGAAAAGAGTAGAATGATGACGCGAGTATTGCAACAATTGATGAGAGACCAATAAAATGAAGACAAGTAAGCGAAAATAATGAGGAAAATTATGACACTTCTTGTTCCTCTATGATTTTTTATGATTTATGTTTTCTGGCGTAGTTAAAAATAGAGCCTTGTAAAAAGTCATTTCAGACAATTTCAAATAAACAAATTCTTCAAACTTGAACAGTTTTTAAATGATTTTTTATTTTCTTTATATATATTTCGTGATGGCCTTCTTTATTAATTTATCTGAAGCCAGTGCCACAAATATCAATTCTACGAAACCTGGTATGTTGTTATTGTTGGAATTTTTGTGACGCACTTAGGTTCTTTATAAGTGCACAATCAAAACAATGAACAGTTAAATTTCATAGAAAATTTGGCACTATAACTTTCGCCACATTTCATGTTCACCACGACAACTTTCGCCACGTTGCCAAAGAAACTATAACTTTAGCCATGTAAATTCGCCACGTTCGTGTCAATATACATATTTATTGCAAATCAGGCAACTCAATTAGTCAGAAGTTAAATGTTTATTGACACGAAAGTGGCGAAAGTTACGTGAGGCTGCGTTCAAGCATGTCAAAAAAGTTGTCGAAAAGTTGTAGAAAAGTTGTAGAAAAGTTGTCGAAAAGTTGTCGAAAAGTTGTAGAAAAGTTGTGGAAAAGTTGTCGGAAAAGTTGTCGGAAAAGTTGTCGAAAAATGTAACTTTGCCTGATTTTCAAAAAATTGTGTTTATTGAAACGATTGGTTATGAAGCATACAAAGTAGTTTTTCTTTCTAGCAGAACGAAAAACTGTGCCGCAGGCGAAATTTTTTTCGAAAATGTCTATTTTAAGCTGAAAATGCTTATAAAATTATGCTCTTGTTTAAAAAATGATGCATTTTAACAATAAAAATGCATCATTTTTTGTAGAGGCTGCGTTGAAGCATGTCAAAAAATGAGTAGAAAAAATAAGATTTTTTTATTGTTTTGCTTTTTCATAATTCTTAATGTTTTTTAAATGATTTCTTTGATTTTTAGCTAAAAATGAGTAAAAGAAAGAGACAAAATTACATTTGTTTAAAAGATATAGAAGATGTTCTTATTGAGGCGCTAATAAACAAAGTCCACATACGCACTGAAATATGGGATCGAAACAACCCGGCTTATGTGAAGAATAACCATGAAAGCCATAGATTTTTCGATGAGATCAACCGTGAACTAGTTCAGGAAGGATTCGAAACAACCGAAGGTAAGTTTATTTTGAATATGAACAAGGGGTAGGGATTTCTCATCTAACCTATGCACTTTTAGGAAACTCATTGAATTCTGCCGCCATCTGGAGCTCGCTGAAAAAGGAATTCTATCGTCAACTGAGTAAGGAAAATTTGCCAAGTGATTCTGGAAATACTCAAGATAAAAAATGGAAGTGGATGGACCATATGGAGTTTATGCGTACCACAAGAGATGATACACAAGAGTGAGTCTGTTATTTTATTTTTTAAATTTTATACCATCCCTTTTAGAAGAATGGATACGTCAAGTCAAATACCAAAGAAAACTCCACGAAATTCCACAAAAATGCAAGCTTTAAAAGAAGATCTGAATGGAACTTTATCGAAGGGTATCGAGTCGCTTATTGGAGTGCAGGAAAACGACACCAAGAAAATCGCCGTCTTACTGATTCATCGGCCTATGCTCAAGTTTTAGCTCAAAGTCTTTGTGAATTAGATCCAAAAGATGAAAAATTGGTTCGCCATGCGCTCGATCGAATAGTTTTAAATGCAAGTATAGGTGATATGAGCTTAGTTTGGATAATAACCGGAATTTCAACGAATTCAGGTATGAATATTTTGAAAATGAGATGAACAAAATGGGGATGATAAATTTGGTTAAAAATTGAATTAAAAAATATTCTCGTTTAATATTATAAGATTGACATATTTTTTTAGTGTCATCCCGGCTGCTAATAACAACGAAATGATGGGCACGAATGTTCATAGTTCGACGCAATCAGACGAAGATCAATGGTCCCCGGTGCCATCAACTAGTAGCAGTAATAATCAGAATGAAAGTCAATATGTTCCAAATCAACGTCTTCGATTTACGCAACTGTCCGTGCCATTCTTTAATAGATATTAAGTTATACGGTTAAACCTCAATTATCATGGAGTTTGAATACAGTGCTCCCTCGATATGGTGACACCCCCCTAAAAAACTCGATAAGCAGGCCTGTTTCCAAACCGATTAATTTTTTTGTATTCAGGGGTTTTCGGCTATGGGGAATATGATGGCAATATTATTTTTTAACAAAATTTTGTAAAAATTAAAAAATTAGGAGGTTACCCCTAAAAATTCAAATTTTTCATGAAAATGGTGTAATTTTTGACGAGGAATCGAATGCGCCCACTCTCGTTTCATGAAAAATTTGAATTTTTAGGGGTAACCCCCTAATTTTTTATTTTTTACGAAAAATTTTTTAATTTTAGGAGGGCTCCTGAAAAATTCAATAAACGCGCCCCCTCTAAGGTGTATTTTTGTTTGGTTTTTTTAATTCCCTCGATATAGTGACACCCTCCCAAAATTCGATATAGTGACACCCCCCTAGGGGTGTCACTATATCGAGGGAGCACTGTATTTACTAGATGAAGCAGAAGTCGAAATTAATTCATTTTTTGTATCATTACTTGTTTTGTTAATTACCTATTGAATGCTTGATTTATTATTGTTTTGAATAAATTTTTTGTGTTAAATTGAAATAATTTTGTTAAATCGTACATTATTTATATAAACAAAATAATATAACATCGCAAAATAAAACATATTCAATATACTAATTCATATTTCCTGTTCTTCCTTCTTGAGCTGGAATAAACCCTTCACCGGTTAAATATTCAAAGAAAATATCCCGGAGCTCATCCGCTGATTCATCGATTTCGGCTTGATCAACTATTCTGAGATTTTGAAATTCCAATGCATCATCGTATATTTCTAAACAAATTTCTCATAATAATACAGGGTGGCGTAAAAAAACTACACTTTTGCAATTTTTCGAATTTTTTCATGAAAACAACTTTCTAGGATAATTTTTATGCGAGAAATCGATTGCACGCATCAGAAAAATATTTCGACCTTTGACATTCTGATTTTTTACGGGAATAACCCCTATTTTTTATGAAAAATCAAATTTAACCAAACCCTGTAAAAATGCAAAAACCTGAGCCCACCCCTCAAGAGATGGCCTACCCAAGTCCGAGATTACCCACTGGTGACTAAGAGCCTTAGAGGGAGGAACAACACGAACCCTAAGCCATGAAGTGATGAACCTTGCCCTTAGTCACACGGTGATAACCTTTAAGCGTCCGGGGATCGAACCCGGGCCCTCGCAAAAATGTAGGTTTTTTTTGCGCCACCCTGTAAGTGAAAAAATACCTTCAATATTTTCACCATTTTCAATGCAATTTTTTCATTTGAATTGATCTTCCAAGAATTGGAAACCTTTTCACGAGGATACCAAACGACTGCTCGACAACTCGACGTGCTCGTGAAATACTAAACAGAAATGTTAATGTTATAAAACACAAAAATATTACCGATAATTATATTCGTGTTCATAGGTGCTTAGAATATTTCTTCCAGGAGCAATCGGTTTCATGAACCACCGCCTTAGAGCAAAGGCATCATCTCCTACCACAAAATAAGGAAATATTTTATCGGAATTTGGCAAGCGGCTAGGACTCGGAAGATTCAGTTCGCCTCTCTCCATCATTCTGTAGAAGCTGCTAGTGTTAAACACAAAGGCGTCATTATTTGCTCCCCGAGCGCCAAAATCGGCCCACAAAAATCGGTACTTAGCATCCACAGCAGCCATCATATTCGTGGAATGAAACTTCTTATAACAAAAATACTGGCTTCCTGCATTATCAGGTTTTCTTAATCGAACATGTTTTCCATCTGAAAAATATTGAGTTTAATCGAGAAAAAAACATACCAATCGAAGCAACGCAATGAGGCAATTTATGTAACACTTCAAACTCTTTAGCTCGCTCCATCCATTCTTCTTCAGTTTTCGGTAGTCTCAAATAACGGTCTTTCATCAAAATAATGATTGAATTGGCAACTTCATGAATAATATTACAAATCGTTGATTCCCCATATAATGTATCAGATGAGATTTTAGATATAAACGTAGCTAAAAAGGACAGCGGACGGTTGTTCTTCCGTAACTTTATTCCTAACCGTTTGTTCCCATCCACCGGTTGTTCCTAAAATGACTTGTTGTTCTTAAGAGTAAAATCGGAACAACCGGTATATATTTTCCGACATGTTATTCCTATACTAACAAAAAAGGCATACGGCTTAAGGCCTAAAGCTTAAAGCCTAAGGCTAAGGCCTTGTCCTTAGCCTTAGTAGGAATAACCGGACGACCGGTTGTCGTCCTGTTGCTTTATGATTTTTTTAACACTATAAAAAATCGGTAGGAACAACCAGTCGCTCAGAAGAACAACAGCCGACCTGTTGTTCCTACCCATTTTTTCCGACCTGTTCTTCTAAAAATTATTTTCGTCAGAAGAACAACAGGTCATTTTAGGAACAACCGGTCTAAGGGAAAAGAACAACCAGTCGGAAAAAAGAACAACCAGTCGAAAAGAACAAGCGGTAAAGAACAACCGAGAAAAAGAACAACCGTCCATTTACCGCTAAAAATAGATTAAAACTCGAAAAGCATGTACCTGTACGAGCATACATAAGAAAAATCGCTAATTTATCTCGTGGCGATACCGCATTTAATGCAGATCCTCTAATGGTTGGCTCAATAAAATCCATAATCATAAAAAATTGCTCTTTATTTACACCAAAATTAACCTTAAAAATTAACTGAATTAAAATCATTAATATCAAACCTTACCAAAAAATCATTCGGTATATTATCCGCATTGTCGAACAGTCGGTCAATAAGATTATGCGACTTTCTCAAATCAAATCTTGATGGCATTAGTACTCGCCTCTTAGTGCATTGGTTAATTTGATCCTGGAGTTGCACAAAGATATCATATACTTTCTTCAAATCCGGAGAAGTTACGAAATATTCTGCCATTTTTTGCTAAATATAAATAATTCACATAAAAAAGAGCAAAATAATCTTGAAAAAATGCAAAACAATAAAAAAATCTTATTTTTTCTACTCATTTTTTGACATGCTTGAACGCAGCCTCAACAAAAAATGATGCATTTTTATTGTTAAAATGCATCATTTTTTAAACAAGAGCATAATTTTATAAGCATTTTCAGCTTAAAATAGACATTTTCGAAAAAAATTTCGCCTGCGGCACAGTTTTTCGTTCTGCTAGAAAGAAAAACTACTTTGTATGCTTCATAACCAATCGTTTCAATAAACACAATTTTTTGAAAATCAGGCAAAGTTACATTTTTCGACAACTTTTCCGACAACTTTTCCGACAACTTTTCCTACAACTTTTCCACAACTTTTCCACAACTTTTCTACAACTTTTCGACAACTTTTTTGACATGCTTGAACGCAGCCTTAGGGGTAATTTTATGCGGGGAATCGATTGCGCGCACTCCTAAACTGTGAAAATGCTTTCTTGACCCTGATTCAGGAAAGGGATCGGTGTTTTGAAGCGAAAATCGAAAAATTTTCAGAATTTTATGAGAAAACCGCCAATTCTTACGTTTTCGAAAAAATGCTCACGTCATTTACGGTTCTTTTGTTTAGTAGTACCAATTGATTTTCGCTTCAAAACACCGATCCCTTTCCTGAATCAGGGTCAAGAAAGCATTTTCACAGTTCAGGAGTGCGCGCAATCGATTCCCCGCCTAGAAAGAGAAAACCAGAATCGGCGGTTTTCTCATAAAAATCCGAAAATTTTTCGATTTTCGCTTCAATACACCGATTCCTTCCCTGAATCAGGGTCAAGGAAGCGTTTTCAAGGTTCGGGAATGCGCGCAATCAATTCCCCGCATAAAATTACCCCTAAAGGGTCACTTGTTAAAAAAAATTAAAACAAATTTTTTTCTGATAAAATCTCCACGTCACTTACGGCCCTTAATGTTTAGTAGTACCAAAAGTTTCTTCACAAACTCCCTGCTGAAAAAATTTCAGAAGGGATTTGTGAAGAAACTTTCTGAAAATTCATTACTTTTAAGGTCCAACTTGAACTCGATTAATTATGCGAATTTCACAATCTGACACCCCTGAGAAAGAGTTGTTTCCAATTACCTTGTCCCCCTATTACTTGGTTCTAAATTTCCTCTGGCCTTAAGAATTGTGGATACGTCACGGCTCACTACTAAATTTTCGGTTTGTTTAACTTTTCTTTTTTAGGATATTCGAGAAAAATTGGAAAAAGGTGAACGAGATCTTTATCACAAGTACACGAAACAGTATAATGACCAAAAGGCCGAGCTCGAGCGCCAATTTGGCAAGAGAGGAGAACGAGAATCTGCGAAATCAAGCACAAAAGGAGGATGGTGGTGAAGTCGACATTTATTCAACTTCAGCCACTTCTAGTAACAATGTTCCGAATTTCCGACGCATTTTCAAGTATTATAAGCTGCGAAATCCACCCCCTGACCTTTCTAAAGTGATAGATATGCGAACTTCGAATGGTTTGACTGGTATTAAATGTGTCCCATTTTCTTCACGACGATTTGTTGAGTTAGAAGAAAATGGTCAATTTCATGATTTAGGATTGAGGTAGGATTATACATGTTTATTTTTTATAGACTGGAGACCGAGCTCTGTGGCTCTCGGCCTCGCTGAGAGCCACAGAGAGAACAAAATTATAATTTTTGACCAAATTTCGTTTTTATCCAGAATTCAAGTTTATGCCAAAATTTTTTGACCGAAATTCGATTTTTGACCAATTTTGAATTTTTTTTGCTAAACTTTAATTTTTTGGTCAGGATTCATAGCTGAACAAGGGGGGGGGGTACTGTATCTCCCACTTCGTCTTTTTGCTGAAAATTTTTAATACCCACTTCGTATTTGGGGTTGGCTTAAGAAATGCCACTTCGTACAAAGTGGTCTATAGCTGAACAAGAGTGCTGTACCCCCAATCTTCTTCTTTTTTGGTCGAAATTTTAAGTACCCCGTCTTATTTGCCGAAAAATTGTCAATTAAAAATGCAATAAAAGCGACCCCCTTCTTATTTTTTGAAAATAAATCACTGACCCCTACTTATTTGGACCATCAGTATCCCCCCCCCCCCTCCTTGTACAGGTATGTCCGGATTCATCGCATGTTTTTACCCCTAGAGGTGTCATTTTCAGAAAAAAAATTTACGTAGTTGGCCCCCATCCAATGTGTAGTAGCTCCAAAGATGTTAGTAAATGTCTATTTTAAGGCCGATAAATGAATGGACCGTTTCCACATTCGACGATCGCCCCGGACTTTATATTCTAAACGATGTTATAGAAAACTATGCCCAGTTAAAATGGCTAAANTGAGTTAGAAGAAAATGGTCAATTTCATGATTTAGGATTGAGGCCGATAAATGAATGGACCGTTTCCACATTCGACGATCGCCCCGGACTTTATATTCTAAACGATGTTATAGAAAACTATGCCCAGTTAAAATGGCTAAATCGCTGTCTGTTGGAATATCCAGAGCCGCCAAATATCACGAATGCTTCCGTAGAAGGTTTTTATGAAGGCGAAAATGTATGGCGAACAGTGGGAAATCAGAAACTTCGTTGGGTTACCTTGGGAAATCACTATAATTGGTCTTCGAAAGAATATGAGAAAAGGCCACGGTTTTCACTACCAACTGAACTAGTGGAAATAGCAAGGATTTTCTCAAAGTTACTTGGACTAAAAGAAATGAAATCTGATGCTGCGATCGTGAATTATTATCCGGAAAAAGCGACATTGTCACCGCATGTAGACAGGTAAGTAATAGTTGTACTATTGACACGCACATATTAGAGAAAGCTACACTCCGGTCTCGAGAAAAAAGTTTGCTCCGCAGGCCAAAAATTTTTTTTGGAAAATGCTTGTTTTTACGGTGAAAATGCTCAGAAAATTACAGTTTTTGTTGAAAAAAATGGAAAGTTTCTTGGACTTTTTGGTGAAAGAATAGAAAATTTTGTCTTTTTTGGTGAAAAATCAAAATAATAAAAAATTGTTGAAGATAAAAACCAGCGCCGCAGGCACGTAATTTTTCGAAAATAGTTGTTTTTTAGCTGAACATGCTCATAAATTACGATTTTTATTGAAAAAAAGAGAAATTTTGGACATTTTTTGTGAAAAATGGCAAATTTTGGACATTCTACCTTCTCCTCCATTCATTTCATCTCTGCCATATTTATAGATCCGAAAGAGACCATTCATGTCCATTAATCTCAATCAGTTTTGGCCAATCCGCTGTTTATTTGACTGGAGGACCCTCTTTGGATGATCCTGTTGAAGCTCTAATGCTCCATTCCGGTGATGTTCTAGTTATGGATGGAGATCAACGCCTAGTCTATCATGCAGTGCCAAAGATTGTGAAGGCTAAACAATTTACGGAGGAAGAACGAGAATTGGCCGGAGTTGATAAATCGATATTAACGTATGCAAATTCGAATAGAGTTAATATTACAATTAGGCAGGTTGATTAAGGCGTTTGTTGTTTATGTTATACTCTGTTTTCCGATGAAAGTTAAAAAAGTGGGTACTCGATAGTGTAATGGATAAGGAAACCGCCCGTCCGATCTGGCAACGTTGGGCCCCAACAGGTTCGATCCCACTAGGGCAAAAATTTTGATTTTTAAAAAAATTTTACAAACAATGGAGCAAAAAATTTTTCAATTTAAAAGAGGAAGAACGAGAATAAAAAGTTTGTAAAAATTTTTTTTGAAAATCAAAATTTTGGCCCTAGTGGGATCGAACCTCTGAGGGCTCAGTGTTGCTTAACTTGCCAGACGGCTTATTTATCCACTGGACTATGTAGTATCCACTTTTTTTATTTTCAGCGGAAAATTGGGTATTTTATATTTCTTAACAAATAAATGTTTCTTAATAAATAAAATAGTATACAGGGTGTATAAAAAACCGGAATTTTGGCGATTTCTTCATGTTTTTTCGACTCGAAATTTTTTTTCAAAAATGACCCTATTAGGGTTATGCGAGGAATCAATTGTGCGCATTCCCAAAGCTTGAAAACGTTTCCCTGACCCTGATTCAGGGAAATGAGTGTTTTGTATTGAAGCGAAAACCGAAAATTTTTGGGTTTCCTACCTCAAAATCATCTTCTTGGGGGTAATTTTATGCGGGGAATCGATTGTGCTCATTCCCGAAGCTTGAAAATGCTTCCGAAAATTAGTACATGTTCGATTTTCGCTTCAATACACACTCTTATTTCACTGAATCAAGGTCAAAGAAGCGTTTTCGAGCTTCGGGATTCGCGCAATCAATTCTCCGCATGAAATTACCCCCAAGAAGATGATTTCAAGGAAGAAATTTTTCGATTTTCGCTTCAATACATGTACTAATTTCCTGAATCAGGGAAGCGTTTTTAAGCTTAGGGAATGCGTGCAATCGATTCCTCGCATAACCCTAATAGGGTCATTTTTGAAAAAAAATTTCGAGTTGAAAAAATATGAAGAAATCGCCAAAATTCCGATTTTTTTTACATCCTGTATTTATATTTTTTTAAATTTTGCAATGGTATGATGTCAGAAAAGGATCTGGGAAATTTCGAAACCGATTTTCAAAGTGTATATATGCGAATTTCGTTTTATAAAATCATCCGATTGCCTCAAAAATAGCAAGTGTAGTGTGTAAAAAAGTATTAAATTGTTAGCCATTACTCATTGCTCGCATATTTTTCTGACTAATTTATTATACGTATTTCTTCACTGTTGTATCCTCCAAATGTCCTCCAAAACTTCGGACTTGTTTTTAAAAGTGTAAAGTATTAGAGAACAGCTATAACGGAAAACAAAAAGGCATATGCACGAAAATCGAACCAAGATTTTCTCTCTTTAAAGTCAATCGAAGAAGATAAGCGGCCATAGACGACAGTCTCAGCAACAGCCAAGTTTCAGCTGGAAGAGAAAAAGCTGGCCGAGATTTCGCTCGAGAGTTGTATGTGTATTCGAACTCACACATATCGTGGATCATCAACGAAGGAGAAATACTCAAAGAGAACTTTTCTTCGAGCCTGGATTTTGTCGCCAGTCAGAGAGCATAAAACCGGGTGCGTTCTTCCAGGCGCGAGGAGTTCATCACCAACTGATCCGATCCGGCTTGATCCACCAACGCATTCCGGAGACTACTGACATTCTGCCGACACTCAATTGAGCTCGTTTCTTTTTTATAATCGGATTGCAAAATATAGGCTCATATTTAACTTGTAAGAAATTTTTTAAATACATTATCTACACCTTTTATCAATTTTGTACAAAATTTGCATTGTTTGACCATAATTTTTTCGAACTAAATTGATTTGTTTTAACATTTAAAATGAAAAAATCGAATTTATAAAAAACGCGTTTATTTGTAACATGTGTTCAGTGTAGCGCTTGTGGCAGTCCGGCTGATTCATTTCTAAAAAAGCAACAAACGTGGGCAAGGGATGGGATCAGCGACCAAAAATGCGATTTGGGTCTATAAAAAATGCGAATTTTTTTGCGACTTCTGAGCATTTTGTTGGCGATTTTCGTGATTTGAATGTTATTTTTGGCGAACTATTTTGGCCAAAAAATCGAATTTTGGCACAAATGCATTTTTTGATTATCCATTTCGCATTTTTCACATAAAAATCTCAAATTTTTCGCGCTTCGCTTGAAAAAATGCGGATTAGGTACTTAATTTTTTCGCGAATGTGGGGATCATCCCCTCTCTTGCCCACGTATGAACAAATTGTAGGCAAAAATGTCTGATACAGAAGATCCATACGCAGTTAGTTCTGATTCAGAAGACGAAGATAAGAGAAAAGGTCCACCGCCAAAAATCAACATTGAAGGCCGGCTTGTCACTGACTTGAACAAATTCGTAAGTGGTCAAAAAGGTCAATTTTTACAATGAGAACCGTCTTTCGCTCGATTAGGAGCTACTGCACAATAGGGGGGCCACCCACGTGAAAAAAAGTTGCGGGGAATCCGAATTTGACATTTTCAAAGCGAAAAAACGCTTCCCTGATTCAGGGAAGGCCTATGCATTGAAGCGAAAAATCGCATTTTGGCCTAAAACATTTTTTTCCCCTTTTGGGGTAAAAATGTGCAAAAATTTTTTTATTTCGAATTTTCAAAAATTAGTTGGAGGTCTCAGTAGCACAATAGTAGTGCACTTAGGACGGTATCTAGGAGGTCCGGGTTCGAGTCCCAGTTGGGTCCGAAAACTTTTGCCCAATTTCAAATTTCCTGGATTTCCACGTTTCGGCCGTGTTAATGTTAATCCGAGCTCCAAAATCCCCAAAAAAATGAGAAAATATTTTTAGAAAGAAACTCTCATCAAAGATAAAGAGGAAGTTGTGAAGGATGAAGAACGGTTGAAAGAAATTGAAGAGCTCAAAAAAATCAAGGCTGAAGAAACGAAAAAGATGAAAAAAGACTTTGAAGAGGGGAAACATTTAGACACAGAAGTCAAGAAAGGAGTTGAAAGCTTAGAGGGTATCTTCATCGAAAAAATTAGAAAATTTTTTTGATGAAATTTTCAGGCGTTGGTAAAGAAAATTTGGTCAATATGAAAGAGATGTTTGAAAAGGCTCCAACGAAAGAATTTACGAAAGAAAAAGACGCTCTTGAAGACTTGATACGTTCTGAAACGGACAAGAAACGAATTCGCGCATCCTTTGAAGTGAGTCGTATAACGTTTATGGCTAGCTTTAGGCTTAGTTACGCACTTCAAAACGGCCTTCCACAACTTTTTTTGTTTTTTTTTCATATCTTTTTAATGAATTTTTTCGGACGGGCGGCTTCCTTATCCACTTCGCCAAGTAGCCGACATTTTTCTAACCATGAAAAACATGTAATTTGTTTTAGCCCCCCAAAGAAGATGAACCCAAAGATTGCGCACTGTGTAGTAAAATTGTTTACCCTGTAGAAAGGCTTGTGGCTAATAAAAAGTTGTATCATGTGAATTGTTTCAGATGTGCAAAATGTAACAAAAAATTGACGTAAGTTTCTATTTCATATAACAAGAAAGAAACACAATGATAAATAACAGAAATTTTTTTGAGAAACATCATCGAAAATTCTTGATTTTTTAGTCCAATCAGCTACAATATTCACGAAGGAGTCCTGTATTGTAAACCTCATGTGTTAGAAGTTTTACATCCGGACAGAACAGGCTCTCTCGAAGAAGGTATTCTTCTTTCCAGATTTTTTGGCTCACTGGAAAAGTGACAACGGAAAACTGGGGAAACTAGTATCAATATCCCACTGAGCATGAAATTTTCGAAAAAATTTTTTTTCATCATTTGGAATTTTTTGCTTACACCATGTTTGGAAATTAAGATTTGGGGAAAGATTTTCAGGTCTCGGAAATGTGAAATTCGGATTCCCCGCAAATTCTTGATTTTTTAGTCCAATCAGCTACAATATTCACTACCCCTAGAGAGGTCAATTCCAGATGATGAAAAAAAATTTTCACGTTCAGTGGGATACCTAATCGATACTAGTTCCTACAACTGACAACGAAAAAAAACCCGTTGTTACTTTTCCTAGAGCCCCAGATTTACTTTTTTTAACTAGGGATGCACAAGTTACAAAAAGTGACAATCCTTGTCACCGGCTAGAAATATGCAAATTTTGAGCACTATAATACCAGGGTGTTTAAGCATGAGCTTTCTCCGATAAGAAAGGGCCGCCACTAATACGTTCGGACGGCTCTCGAACGGACTTTAGTTCACTAATAACTTCACTAATGCGTTCGGACGCGTTCGGAAACATCACTAATAGGCGTTCGGACGCCTTCTGAAACGTTCGGACGCATTCAGAAACGTTCGGATGCATTCGGAAACGTTCGGATGCGTTCGGAAATGTTCGGACGAGCGCCCGAACGCATCCGAACGCCTATTAGTGATGTGTCCGAACGGAATTAGTGATGTTATTAGTGATAAATTAGTGAAGTCAAAAATTTCCGAACGAATTAGTGGCGGCCCAAAGCTCGATACCTCAAAAACGCAAAACTCATCAAACCCCATCTTTTGCAAAATTGAAAAATCCTTTAAAAAATGAAAAATTTGTCACTATGAACAATTGATATTCCAGCTCAAAATTCGCATATTTCTTACCGGTACAAGATTTGTCATTTTTGTTGTAACTTGCCCATCCTTATTAACAATTTTTCAAGATGATGATGAGCCTATTGTCCAAGATGAAGATGAGGAATTTGCCGTGGTTTCCAAACCAAAGCATTTGTCATCGCAAGTTGTTCGAGGTAACACACAAATTCATTTATAAGCCGTTATCCGCTAAGTGCGCGCTCTTGAAATTCGTATAAAAATTGACGAGAATTTCTTTTCTTGATTGTTTATGCGCATTTTGTGGGTCATTCATTTCGCTCATTGCGACCAGCCACCGATGTGCCGAACCAATCATCGGAATGAAGATGGGCAGTGTCCATCTCAGCCTCGTCTCGCATATATATCTACTAAATGGAGAGGGAGTTTTGTGTCCATTTCCGTTCTGGAGCAAGAAGAACGGTTCGTCCTAAAAAGTGATTTCTGACTTTGATTAATTAAACTTTGAACACATAAATTTTATTTCGAATCATGACTATTTGTAAGTAATTTATAAAAATTGTGATCTTTAATGGAGACCAGTTCAGTGGGGGAAAAAAGTTGCCCATTTTTGTTGATATTCGGAAGAAAGTTTATGAAAAATGGAGCATTTTTTGTTTTTATGGCATATTCTGAATCGTTATAGTTTCTAGAAATTGCTCATGTTTTCGTTGTAATACACAAACTTTTTTTTGATTTTTTGCGGAAAAATCGATTTTTTCAATTTTCATCAAATGAATATTGTAGCAGTTTTTTATAGCCAAATGAGACAAACAAAATGACACCAAAATTATCCAATTTGAAAATTGTTTTGGGTTATTGAAACGAAAATTCTGATTCATGTTTTCGTTTCAATAACCCAAAACAATTTTCAAATTGGATAATTTTTGTGTCATTTTGTTCGTCTCATTTAGCTATAAACTGCTACAGTGTTTCGAAACATCAAACGACCGAAATTTTAGCGGGTCAAACGAATATCAGTGATGAGCTAGCACAAATCCGTAGCTTGAAAGAAACCAAGGCCAACCTTGCATCTTCTATAAACGAAGCGCAAGCAGCAGAAAAACGTATTTCAGTAGCCGAGGAAATTGCTGCAGGCAAAGTTAAGGCCAACAAAGAAATGTACGTTGTTTACAAATGCATAAATCGGATTTACAGGGTGAGCCCAGGGTCCGAAAGGGGCCGGCCCCCAGGGGTCGAAAAAGTAGGTGGTACCACCCAACCCACCACCCACCCGGGGTAGTACCACCCAGGGTGGTGTTGGGTGGTACCACCCGGGGTGGTGGGTGGTGTTGGGTGGTACCACCCGGGTGGTGGGTGGTACCACATTTCGATCCCTGGGTGCAATATAGTAAAAAAATTAGATGGGTGGTGTGGGTGGAATCACCCACCACCCCGGGTGGTACCACCCGGGTGGTGGGTGGTACCACATTTCGATCCCTGCCGGCCCCTGAAAGCCCCTGGGGGTCGGCCCCCCACACAGCAGGTCCAAAAAATTTCGCGGAGAAATCGAAAAAAACGTTCCGTACTTTAATAGAGGACAGTCTTAGGAGTAATATTTGCAATCCCGTTTTAAAAACCTATCGTTCATTTTTGAGATCATTCAAAAATGGCGTTTTTGATCGATGGGTAAATGAATATCTAACATCAATTTTTTGGTTTCAAGATTTTAAACGAAAAAATGACGTATACCTCCGTTTTTTCACCTGAAAAATCGATTGCGCGCAGTTTTAACACATGGTTTCCCTTAAA
>OZJO01004900.1:0-18054 GCA_900406225.1 Acrobeloides nanus | reverse complement strand
GAAGAAAATGTTCCTTATTTTCGAGATTTATCGAAAAATAATAAATCGAAATGTTGGAAGGTGATAGTTTTGAATTTGTCATAAAAATTGTGCAGTTCCAAAGACGAGAGTCAAGTGGGAAATGCCCTACAGCTGGAAAGATGAAAAAATTTTCCCTTTGTCCCGTCTTATAGGGTCTCAAAAATGATCATTTGCCGAGCACCGCATGCATTCCAACAAGAGATTCCAACGAGAAAAACGGGGTTCTCGAGATTCTGGGAGTGCCGGAGGATCGGCCCCGGTTCTTATAGTTAGAATAGTCCATCCTTCACAAATTGTTCGAAAACAAAAAATTAAAAAATATGTAAGGGTTGATCTAATCTAGTCACAAATCAAATTTTAATAATTTTATATTTTAGAATGCTATCCGCCACAATCTATCTCTCCACAAGCAATTCTATAAAGTCCTCCGAGAAGGTCATCGCTCTTGTCTATGGGCTGTTGATAAAAGTCGTATCATAAAAGGAGAAAAAACTAAGAAGGCGGCTCCAATTTTGCCACCTAGTTTTCGACAACGATCTCAAACTGATCCGATCTCAATGAAAGTAAGAAATAAATTTTTTTGCAAAAAAGAACTAAGATTTTTAGGCAGTGAAAAATTTTATTTCCGAAAATTCCGGGAAGAAAACCGAAGCAAAATTTTATGATCCCTTAATTTCACAAATAAATTCCATTTCTTCTGGTAACAGCAGTGTTGAAATTTTGCCTCAAGATCCTATCATTAATGATAGGTATTATCTTTTTAAATAAATAAAATATTAAAGGACCAGTCTACTTTCGGAGAGTTGATTTCATGTGAAAGAGCAGAAAATTTGGAGCATTTTTGGTTAAAAAACCATTACTTGAAAATCTAATGGTAAAAAGTTATGATGAGCAAAACAAAGTTTGTGAAAAAAATTTTCAAACAAGTTTAAACATTAAAACGAATTGCCGGAACTCAGGAAAAACATTACAATCAGTAAAGTTTGTATAGTGAAACGAAAATAACTCAAATTTTTTGAATATTTATGAAAAAATAAATACAGCATTTTAATCGTCTTATTGAGCTGAGAAAAACGATATATTTATTTTTTCATAAATATTCAAAAAATTTGAGCTATTTTCGTTTCACTACACAAACTTTTATTAATTGTATTGTTTTTCCTGAGGCAATTCATTTCAATATTTAAACTTGTTTGAAAATTTTTTCACAATTTTGTTTTACTCATAACTTCTTACCGTTAGATTTAATTAGTAGTTTTTTTAACCAAAAATGATCCAAATTTTCTGCTCTTTCACATGGAATCAACTCCTCGAAAGTAGACTGGTCCTTTAAGAATCATTTTTAGCTATTCTTCACCATCCTCCAATTCAAGCTCAGGATTATCATGGAACTATGAACAGGCCAACAAAAATGCATATGTTCCAAATATCCAATCTTGGAATTATGAGCAGCCACAAAATGACTATACTCCAAACTATGGTAAGTAATAATTTGGGATGTGAAGGATGTAATTGCCAATTAGGCATGGGGAAGCATCATCCCGATTTTTCCGAAATATTCTTTCTGGAAAAAATTTGAAAATTTTAATCAATTCATTTTCGAAATTTCGACTTGATTTCGATTTTGCGAAATTTACAATACGAAATTTCGATTTCGAAAATCATTTCAGAATCCCGATTTCTTTCCATCAATAGGATGCAACATCCAGATTTTTAAAATTAAAAAAGTACATAAAATTATGAAAACCTTACTATTTTTTGGGTCCCTATTTTCAACCACAACTTAACATTAATGATACTTTTATAGATTGCTTTACTGTCTCACCTTCAACAATGGAGCTCGATTATCAAGCAATAATAGAACATGAGCGGCATTTATATGAAGCTGACTATCCTCGATATTAGAACTTATTAAATAATTTTTCTTGCGGTGCATGCTGAACAAACAATATTTTATAATAATATTTCTTAAATTAATTAGTATTTGTTTTTTGTGTATTGTATGTATATTTTTTTAAATATTTGATGATCTAGGCTATACCAAAGTTAATAAAATCTTACAAAAGTGTTTTTATTTCTGACACATTAAAACTAGGGCATAGAAGCAAGAATGTAGACAGATGAGGAGACACTCCGGCACGGCTCCCATTCCGGCCGAAGGCTGGAAAAATGGTAAGATACCTGTTGTTTTGAAATTTTTTTGAAAAAAATGCCATTTTTTTGACAAAGTTTCGAAAAGTGCCCCTCATGCCCGATCCCCAGCTACCATGTTGCATGGGGGCTACCCCACCCAAGAGCGTAGCTAGAGGGGGTGGCATCGGGGACCATAGCTCTCACGCACGGAAAATTGTCAATTAAATATGACGTTTTTCCGATTTTTGAAAAAATTGTCCTTCAAAAATGAGGTTTTTTAGAAAAGTACCACCATGCCTGGCGGCCAGCTACACGTTTTTGTCCTTGGGACCACCCTTGGATGGCCCCCTAAATCCCAAAAAATCAAAATCCTGTGTACGCCACTGGATCCTATTTTATTATAAAGCATGAAAAAAAATTTTTCATTAAAAGCATTTCTTAAAATATTTTCTTCTTTATTTTTTTCCTATAAACAAACATGTTTATATTTGTATCTTTTTAAAATTCATTGTTGTTTATAAAAGCTATAGAAGGAAAATATCCGCTAAGTATCTAGGCAACAAAAATTGTTCATCGGTGTATAAACTTATCTTCCGCATTTTTATAAACGACGCTTACTTATATTCCTATTATTTAATTATTTTTATATATATAGTGTCATAAAATTTTTGAATTTTATTTTCCTATGGCTTCTGATCAAGTGATTAAGAAACTTAGCCAGCGACCAGACTTAAATAATACAATTTATGTTTCTGATGAATCATTTGATTTGATGGAAAAGAATAAACAATCCAATCAGAATGATAATAAGCAGAAAACCAATCCCAATAATCAAGATTTTGAATATAAAGTTATTATTCATGGATATAACTCAGATGAAATTAAGTTTAAAATAGAAAGAAATGACATCGTTATACAAGTATGATTAACCAATTCATGTTTTGCTTGTCATCCAAGGCGTCATAAAATGGGCAAAAAACCGTCACGAACAAACCTTTATGGCCAAATGGCTAGGACTCAGACTTGCTGTTTCTAACCAGGAACAGTAAGAAATGTGTCTTCGAAATTTTAAAAAATTCCAACGAAAAATGATGCAGAAAAAATAAATAGGGAAAATATTTCATTCGTTTTCACCCAAAAATTTAAGAAAGGGCGTATTTTTGATGGTAAAAATTAAAATAATGATGTGCAAATAAATAAGTCACCTGGTGGGAATCGAAACTACGCCACCAAACTGGAAGCACAGCGTACTAAAGTCCGTTTCCGCCGCCAATGGGAAAAAGACCGGGGGTGATGGCCAAGTGGTTATGTTTTGAAAATTTTTGAGAAAATGGAAAAATTTTACCTTTTTTAAGCTAAATTTTCAATTTTTTAACGTTTTTAGTCAAAATATAGTCATTTTTGCCTATTTTCCCTTTAATAAATTAATTTGGGAACGGGGTCAAAAAATTTTTCAAATTTTTTGACCACCTCCGCGCAAAATTTATCCTACCTCTATAAATGTGTAATGTACTCATGTACGGACGATCTCGAAACCGGAGCGCTTGAACTAAAATTGTAGGGGACGTCAAGAGAAGACGATCGACACTTTTATGGGGTACCTCTTCAAAAAAATTTTTATACAAGTGTAAAAAGTTAAAGAAAAATAAAAAATTGAAGTCGCCGCTCAGAGTGATTGGCCCCAATTACTGAGCGCCGCAGACGCTCGGCCAAACGGGTGCCCCTTGAGATTCCGGGGGCGCCGGAAGCACTCGGTCCCCGGTTCTGTTTCAAAATGCAATATTTGTACCCCCTGGCGCCTATTTTCGAAAAATATCCACCCTCCTCCTTTTCACCTATGCTGAGAGCATGTAGCATGGGGATCCATCCACACTCGTTACTGAAAAAAAAAGAAAATTATTTCTCATAATCATTTTATGTTTTTTAAAATTTTTGAAAAAGTTTCAATTTTTTATAAGTTTATTTTCATCAAAAATTTCCAACTTTTCACCAAAATGAATATTTTTTCCAATTTTATAATATGCCAATATTTAGGCCGAACACAAAGAACAACGCGATAAAGAACAAGTTTATCGAAAATTTGAGCGTCGCGTTCAAATCCCAGAACATATCGACAAAGATTCTGTTAAGTGGAATATCGACGACAAAGGTCATATTAAAATTATTGGAACCAAGAATAAGCACCAAAATTCGCCCATCCACCATGTTCCATTTATAAATAAAAATGATGAAATTTTTGGAAAGAAAAATATCACTCATGAAACGCAGAAGAAACACATGATAAATAATTCTAAACAAGAATCAAGACAGAGATCAAAATCAATAGATGAGAAGCACTTAAATAAACTGATGGAAGCCCCTAATTTTGACCTGAATGATATGAAAGTTGTAAAAAATTCGCAAAAGCTGTTTAAAATTCCAAAATCTTGGCATAAACAACTTTCTCTTAAAAATAGTGTTGAACAAGATCAAGAGCCAAGATCATACCAAGTATTAGAGTCCAAAAATGGGTCAAACAAATCAAGTCACCAGAAAAATCATCATTTTATGGAAAATATACCACCAATGCTAGATCATACGCATTGGATTTATCATCATAAATACGACTCAAAAGAAACACAAAAATTGGTAGAAAAAGATGGAAGAGATATTGTTCATGTTTATGATCTAGAAAGTGAAGAAAATAAGAACCAAGACCAAAACAACAAAACAAGGGCACCAGAACATAAATCTACCAAATCAGAATTAATCAAGGCACAAGATTCAAAAAATAACTCACATTTGCATACACAGATGCGCAAATTTAAGCAAGAAGAGCCTCACTACATGAAAAGCATTCCTGGTATATTCGAGCATCAACATGAACAACTCCATCATAATTACAAAGAAGGAGCTCAAAATCAGAATTAAGTAAAAAATACATTTTCTAGAGTTCCATTTGGATTGGAAAAATGATCTTTTGTAATTTAAAAAATATTTTTTTAAATATAAAAGTGTAAAAATGAAAAATATTGAATAAATTTATCTTCGTATGAATAAATTTATCCTCGATGAAGTAAATTACTCAAATTTGTGTACATTACAAAGAAGTGAATTTTTGCCTGTCAATTTTCAAAAGTTGATATGGGAACTTTCTGGTATGGCTACAGTTAACTCTCGGTTTAGTACCCCCCTTCTGAGGAGGCCACTAAATCAAGATTTTTCGCCAAAAATAAAAAAATCGCCAAAAAACGAGGTTAAAACAAATTTCTTCGAGCAACCACTTTTTGGATGGCTTTTTTGAATAGAAAGAAGAGGAACTGATCGAGAAAGAAGTGGAATTGAACTCAAGAGAGATGAAATTGACACGAAAGAGGTGGAATGGAATGTGAAACAGAGAAAATTCGAGAAAATGGAATTGAAGCTAATAAAGGCTACACATGAAGTAAGTTTGCTATCTCAATTTTTTAAGCTTTATCTATTTTTCAGGAAAAAATATGGCACAGTTAATAGAAGCATTGAGATCGGATCGTAGAAAAATGCAAAAAAATTATGGAAATTAAACGTTGCTAGATCTACTTGGAAATTTCGAAGGAAGCCAACAATAAAGATGTTACGAAGGCATCGTAAAACCATGTTAACTACTGAGCAGGATTTACTTTTCACGATTCTTTTTGATGTAAAAGAAAATGCCCGATCTATTGGGTTGATGCATAATTATCTCCCGTTTTTTAAAGTCATTTTATACGGCCTAAACTTTGCTTTTCATTTGATTTTTTTGCACGATTTTATCTATCATGTTTAGAACTATTAAAATACGCATTGAAAACCACATTCATATACGTCATATTTTACTCTATCACTTCCAGAAGGGGCATAAAGCAGCGGAAGCTTTTCGTGATCTAAACGAGCTGTTTGGTGAGGTAACAATCGACGAAAGTACGGTCCGAATATGGTTTCGACGCTTCAAATCGGACAATACATCACTGGAGGATGAAAAAGGAAGAGGTCGCCCGTCTGATTTTGATGACCAGGCTCTTCTGGACGCCGTGGAAGAGGATGAAAGCCTTACGACCCGAATTTTGGCTGAAATGTTCAATGTCGACCAATCAACCATCGTTCGTCGACTCAAGAAGCTCGGAAAGGATTGGAAGCTAGCCGGGTGGGTCCCCCACGAGCTTACCGAACACAACAAGGCCGTACGAGTCGCAATTTTTTCGTTAACAGAGACGTCTACCTGGCCCAGCTAGACCGTCTTCACGCAGCAATCCAAGTCAAGAGACCGCGAAAAAAGAACAACATCGTCTTCCACCACGACAACGCTAAGCCCCATGTCGAAGCACGAGTGATCGAATCGATTGAAGACAAAGGCTGGGATCTGCTCCCACACCCACCATATTCGCCCACCGAGGCTCCTACGGACTACCACGTCAATCGCTCGATGAAAAACTGGATGTCGAACAAAGTTTATGAAGATTTGGATGAGCTTGTTGACGATGACAAAGCCTGGATCGCATCCAAGAACCGTGCCTTCTTCGAAGACGGAATAGACATGTTACCAGCCAAATGGGAAACTGTACTTGAAGTAGATGGAGAATATGCCCCGGAATAATCATTTAAACTTGTTTTTGTTGTCTGTTGTTATTGTTATGGTGAATAAAATTTGAATCTAAAAAACGGGAGATAATTATGCATCAACCCAATAGAACGAAAGCTTTTTTCGGAAATGCCATATAGACTTCTTTGGAAAGAATAGAGAAAGAAAATTGTTGATTGGGAAAATTTTTAAGAAGGAAAAATGGAAGATTACATGTTTTTAGCTTTCGTTGTTGCTGAGAAAAGTGGTTTATAGTGCGAAAAGTCAGACATACTCCTAGATTAACTGACCCACTGTTTGTGTCATTAACACTTTAATTTTTATTTAATCTTCTTAGGTTGATATTTCCTTTGGTGCAATATCTTGTAGACTTTTTTCATAGCTAGAGATTTATTAAATAAAGATTAAGAAAACAATCAAAGCCCGCTTCAAATATTGAAGAAACATTTGCAAACTATATAAAATTCATGCAAAGAGTTTTAGAAAGCAGAAATATCAAGATCTCAAAGAGTTTCGTTATGTGACCATTAGCTTCAAATTTGATAAAAGCTTAAACGCATGGCCCGATGCAATTCAGGTTAGCAATATTAGCACATCCGTTGCAGCTAACGGCTCGAAGTGGTATATAAACGTAAGCTCCATTAGCATCTTTTGCATTCACTGGCTGTCCAGCTCCCTCCGCGGCTGTGTAAACACCGTTTTTTATGTTTCCAGTTAGTGAGCCAGAAGTGAGTATGAGAAAACTGAGGCATTCTAAAATTTAACCCGCTTCATACCATTAAATTTTTCTTTTCGAATGAAATCAATCAAAAATTTAATTACCTCCATCTTCCGTGGCTACGTCGTTTGTAGAACACCAAGTTTGAATCGCAGCGCTGCCGATGGTGTTTTGAATGCCGGGAGTTTGAGTGAATTGCTCGCCCCATGTGGAAATTGCGCAAAAATTGATCATAAAACCTCCGCATTGGATTTGAACGGCCGGCGTTGAGATTGCAGCAACGGGCGCTGTCCGCAGTGCAAGGCGCTTTACGTTTCCACTACATTGGCAGCTTCCTAAATTATCTTTAAAAATATTCTTTTGCAAAATTACCTCCAGTCCATAAGGGATTAACGACAAAATTAGCGAAATTTCCGCTATCTTCAATCGCCACCAAAGATGTTTCAGGGGGAGGGAAACATGCTGGTGTGGTTTGGCCTAATTTTTTTATTTGGGATTTATAGCATAAGGCATAACATACTTGGAACAACATATGGGAAGGTCGCGTATTTTTCAATTTGGCCGAGATCGACGCCTTTCTGAATTCGAACAAACCCTTGCTCGCCCCAAGTTGTGCCCCACGAGTTGGCCACAATCCAATAGTCCATATTTACTCCATTCGAATCCGGTCCGTTGCCCCATCCGATAAGCCGCATTGCATGCCAACTTTCATTATATGGGCCTCCATTATACTGTAAAAAAATAGATTGATTAACCTCTAGAACTTTCCATACCGAGTAAATTCCGACTTTATGATCAAAAAAGGTCGGTGGAAGATTCATTTTAATGGTAATCGAACCTCGCACTTGAATTTCATTCATCATTGCAGACAATCGGTCGGCGAGAGCCAAGTCTGGATCAACGTATGCAGCTTGCACCGCTAAAAATTCATATTCAATGCCAAAATAATAAATTGTTATTTACATGTCATAAAATCCTTAGATTTTGTATAAGTATCTGGCCATGTCATTATACACCCTTGGGTACATGTTGGTGCTTTTTGGACCCCGGAATTTGGCGCGATGTAATCCTTTCCTGGCCATTTGTATGGCTTGCATCCTTGATGTGTTGCGTAATTACCGCCGCTTACGACTCGGTTGGTATTTGCATATTGATAAGCAAAATATGCGCCATTGCCGTCACAGTTGTCCGCAACACCATTTCCATCGCTATCTGTAACACTTGGACTCAACGGAGTACACGCAAGTAAATCCATTGCCGACACAAGAACGTTGTCGAGCACGTAGTTGAGTTTGGAGCGCTCGATGCAAAGGCGGTCGCTGATTACTTGTGACGAGGATTGCGCCCAACAACATCCGCAGCCAGGCTGTGCACGAATGGTATTGATAATATTTGCACAAGCTGGCCATTGAGTGCGCGAATCGAAGGCGGCCGGCGCTTGGCGCTTCTTTCGGCCGGATGGTTCTGTGGGTGGCGTTGGGTTTGCGCCATAGGTAACAAATTGCGGCGCCAACTCTCCAAGTAAGGTATGGCGTTCGAGGTCCGACATCGTTGCTATGAAGGGATAAACAGCTGCGGTGAAAGTGCTGCTCGGGTCGTTGTTTATGGCGTCCACTTGTTGTTGCTCATAAGCTAAACGACAGTCGCGACAAGCCTGATCTTCAGTTGCGTTGCATGTACGTCTGTAATTGTCTTCGCAAGGTCCTAAATTAGTCAAATCTATGCATCTCAAAGAAACAATGAATTTTTACCTGTGGTGTTTCCTGGAACTGTTGTGCCACCACCCGGAGCTGCTGTTGTGCTGTTACCACCAGAGCCACCACTAGATGATGTAGACCCACCAGAACCAGGTGCGATTGTCGTCAAGCCTCCGATTGGAGTGGTGGTTACTACAGGTTTAGGAGTACAGATTGTGCCATTCGTGTACGCGCAAATACAATGCCCACAAGTTGTGGGTGGAATAGCTAAAGTAGGAACTATATTACGGTGGTTGTTCATGCATTTTTACCCTTGGAGCATCCTCCCATGATGCACGTCGTGTTGCATTCACTGCTGCATCCCTGGCATTCACAGAACTTCTTGGCATGACCCCAGTTTCCGTAGAGAATCCGTGCCACTTTATCCTGATTGGGTCCGGTGAGTTTGCCTTTCAGCTCATCTTGAAGTTGGCATAGCTTCGACGCCTTTTGTGGGCCTTTCTGCTTATCGTCATCAACAACTTGCTTTATTTTGATGAAATAGTCTGTGTATGTAGGCAGGTCCGGATCGGTTGTATTGGTTGTATTATCATACGTAATTCCGTTTATAAACTGTTCCCAACCAAGAGTGAATTGGTCGTTGCCGTCGCAATCTCTCTCAAGGACTTTGTAGCGATGATCATGACAACTACGGCGAATTCCCGGGCATTTCCATGGCTTATATGATCCACAACGACTTTCTAAAATTGAAATCAAAGCTTTGGAGTATAATTAAAACTCATGTTCTGGTAAAAATTGAACATTTTCAGAACACATGATACAAAATGGGATCTCTATATAAGGCACGGTCCACAACGTAGTACTCTTTGAATTGGCCGGTCGAAATCGCGCCTATTAGAGGCATTTTTTGGTGAAAACGAGAATTTGAGGTCGAAAAAATGAACCAAAGGTTGCTCAATCAAAAATCTTGTAACTTACTCTTCATCATATCAGCCATTGTGCCACCCCAACCGTTAATTGGGATGCAAGTGAAAATCCATTGATTTTGAGTGGTGTAGCCATCTAAGTACAACTGAAGGATGTCGAAAATCTTCTTGAATTTGATGGTAATCGAGTATGAGGTGCTGGCAATTACGGGTCCAATTTGATTTTTTAAGTATGCACTCTTCAACAAGGCTTGCATGGTTAAACCCCACTTAAAGCCAAAGAATTCGTAGGACACACCCCATTCGAAAGATGCATAGATCGATTGAATAAATGGAGTATCTTCCCAGGTACCTCCGATCGGGATGTCAATCAGAGCGCCCATAGCTTGAATTGTAGTATCGAATTCGGGGTTGATCTATATTTGTTAGGATTAATCCATTTTTTGTGGCAACCTCCGTTGTATTTTATGAAATTCTTTGCATAGGAATGCTCCAAATAGCTCAAAAATAGGATTTTCGAAAGTTTAAGAAAATCTTATAAAATTGCGGGGCCCCAATCGGGATCTCTTGTACACACATGACTTACTATAGTGGAGACGTAGTTCAGCTCCCCGATTGTACCCCAAGTTCCTAGGGATGTCGATTCGAAATATTGACGAATGTTGGGAATATACTAAAAACAGAATAGATATGGTCTGTTAGAGAGATTTATACCTTCTTCAAGTGATGGAATTGCTGAGAAAACATTTTGAGTTTTAAGGTCGTGTCAGGTTCGCTATTGAACCCTTCCAAGATAATGTCGTAGAATTCACGAAGATATTTCTTGTCGTTCTCGGGGATCGTGTTGTCGGTTAACTTAGGCTTAATGGCAATGAGTAATAGACAAGTAGTTTCAGTACCCGTCACGATCGCGTCAAAGCCAGTTGATTGTTGATACTAAAAAACATTAGGATTCCTCAAATGGATGGGAATCAAACCTTCTTTGACACATCCATGAAAGCTTGTATAGTGTAGTAATTTTTGATAGCAATGTTGAGGAAGGCTGTCTTATATGATGGGTTTGTTGTAAAAAAGCTGTCCAGTTGAGTGTAGACAGTCGAGAGTTGCACATTTTGGGTCATGTTAGTGTTCTTGAGAGTGATCTGGAGCTGGATGATAAGAGAGTTGACTTGGGTAATAACTGTGGTATTGGAACCTGCGGCAGTTTGGAGCGAGTTGAAGAGTTCACACCAGTCGGTGCCATTTAAGGAGATTGCGCTCCAAATAGTTTCGTCCATGTACTACAAGATAAAGATTATATGTTTTTGTTGATTTTCGATTTTTATACCGAATATGCTAGGAACTCGATGTCGCTGATTTGCATCCAATCACGACCATAAGACTTAATTGACTTGTACTGCACAGCAGTGAAAATCGTTGGGTTGGTGGTCTTAAATGCTTGAAGGGAATAGTGGATCGACGAACATTTTTGTTGTGTCGTAAGAGCGGTATTTTTTAATGTAGTTTGCTTAAGCCCAGTTACCCAATTGAGCCATGTGGTCTAAAAAATGACGGTTAGTCTACTATTTGTCTGTTACTCGTTGGTTCTTTGGTAATTCATAGCCAATGTGTTCGAGGCCTCGAGAAAACTCGGAATGGCATTCTGTCCCAATCGGTTGGTCGCACTCGCATGCTTCATCGAAATCGGTTTTATGATCCTCATGACTGTGCGCCTTGGGTTTTGAGCCGGAATCGTCCGAATCGGAGTCATCGCTATCACTTTCGTCAGAAGCTAAAAACAGTTTCTAATATAAGGCTACAATATAGGGTAAGGCCCTAGAATCTAAATTCTAGGAATTTGAGACTGCATTGTAGGACTTTTTGACCGCTTTGGTGATCAGGGTCTATATTCGGATGTTAGTGGGGCTGGTGCATATGACCGTTTCGTTCCCTGGTTTAGGTCTAAAATTCAAACATACCGACATAAGTGGTCAACACCAGAACGGCTAGCAGAGCCCAATAGAACGTGCTATTCATCTTCTAGATGAAAAACAATGAAATGATGTTCAAATCGCAATGAGGGCTCCTTTTATACGCGTTCCTATCAACGGGAAACTGTTATTATTTCTCTTGGGGTTGGATTAAGTTCGGCGAGGGAGGGCCATAGATTTTCGGGTTTGTTCTTCGAGGTGACGCGTGGAATGATTTAATTCACTTTTTGGTCTCCATGATGGAGTAAAATGAGAAAAATAGTTAGGGAGACCATATCGATTTTATAAGGGGTAGTCAAAAAGTTCAGATTATATTTTTAGGATAACAAATTTCTGAGGTTGACAAAAAATTTATGTTTTTGAGAAAACAATTTTTAAGTCAATCAATAAAAATTGTACTTTTTATATTGAAATTATTTATATTTAACTGGTTAAGAGACGATATCTCGAAACCTCGAACCGAAAGTGGCCGTAGTAAAAAAGTTGTTCAAAAATATTTTAAAACATATCATACCCCCGTTTTTGGAGTCGAAAAACACGAATTTGAAGTCCGTTTTGCGATCCGACTTAACCATGCTGAGATACGGCGTTATGCTTGTGTTAATATAAGGTAAACTTCAAAAAATCATAACTCTCAAACCATAGCTCCATATGAAATGGTTTTGGTGTCGTTGGTTTCCTCATGACTTCTACTACATTTTTCATATATATATATGGTCCATTCAAACTGATATGGTTTAGAAGATAGAGCGATTTTTCCGATTTTTATGGCGATTTTTAGGGGTCCAAAAGTTACTTTTTTTGCTCTATCTTCTCAGTGGTCGGCGAGCGCCATTTTTCATTGACTCTAAATTTAGCTCCTGTTACCAGCATTCCAATGGCACCATGATCGAGGCAAATCTCGGAATTCCACCGGATTTCTATTTCACTTTCTAATTTCTCTTTCTATTTCATGTTAAATTGTTAAGTCTTTTTTTTATTTAACGAAACTTCTCCATTTTACTTCACCATGAATTTTTTTTACTTTGATAGGCAAATTGTTCGTATTTGATTGTGTTTCGTGAAGATTAAAAGCACCAAAGAATAGAATACGTTCGATTTGGCGTGATAAGTCTTTTAATATTAAACGAGAAATGTCTGTTTGTGTCACCCAGCGTGAGTGTAAGTGTACAGTTGACCAGAAAGTCGATGCAGGATGTGCACGAGAAATATCGAATACTATTACTTGTGGAGGTGATGGGTTAAAGATACACCATGATCGAGGCAAATCTCGGAATCCCACCGGAGATATACGCATATATATGTTATGAAAAAAAAATTGAAAATTCTTTAGATTAGCGAAATTTGCCATAATATATATGTTACAGGCATATTTGACTTTCAGGCATATCTGACTGAGTCAAATATGCCTAGGCATATCTGACTCAGTCAGATATGCCTGAAAGTCAAATATGCCTGCAACATATATATATATTCGGAGAATTCATGAAAATGGAGCATTTTTTGTTTTACAGTAAATTCTGAATCGTTATCGTTGTCGAGATAATTGCGTTTGAAGTTGGCGATTTTTGAGTTTCGATTGTGAATTTGAATTTCCCGCCAATCACTGAAAAATTGAAAATCAGTTCTCCGTTGAATTTGTTAATAAAGTTTCATTGGGTGCATAAAAAATGCATTGGATACATAAAGTTTGATCGGATACATAAAGTTTCATTGGATACCTATTCTTGACTAGCACCCAATGTCTACCCAAACATTTTTAATCAAGCTTTATTTTATAGTAAAAACTCTATTGTTTTTTCGAGCAATAAAAACATAATCGATAAAAATTCTGTTCGCACAACGACTTTTACGACTTCTTTCTTTTTCAATTTTTCTCGAACATTTTGGAATTGTAAAGATTTAACTCTATCAGACTATCTGATTTAACTCTATCAGACATGATTGTAATTTTACATTTTTCTATTTTTTGTTCAATTATTAAGTCTTATTTTTTTATTTAACGAAACTTCTCCATTTTACTTCACCATGAATTTTTTTTACTTTGATAGGCAAATTGTTCGTATTTGATTGTGTTTCGTGAAGATTAAAAGCACCAAAGAATAGAATACGTTCGATTTGACGTGATAAGTCTTTTAATATTAAACGAGAAATGTCTGTTTGTGTTATCGCGTGCAAATGTGAGTGTAAGTGTACAGTTGACCAGAAAGACGATGCAGGATGTGCAGGAGAAATATCGAATACTATTACTTGTGGAGGTGAATGATTCAATGCAACGAATATGTTTATAAAAAATCAATAAATCTTTTTAAGACGCATTCTCTATAATGGTCCAACATAATGTGCCCCGACTTTTTTAGATACTCTATTTTTTGTTCTAGATCGATAATAGGGAGTGATTTTAAGAGCCACTTTCTTGAGAAATCGAAGATCCCTTAATATTCAGGCGACAAAGTATTGAGTTGGGCTCCAATTGTTATGTAGCCGGATAGTACCCGCACTCTGATGAAAAAAGTCCTTTACCTCAAAAATCAAGTCGTCATATTTCTGAGGGATATGCTAGTTTTCGAGTTTTTTAGGTACCTCAAAAGTCGTATTAAGGAAAAATCTAGAATATAAATCCGAGGCNCAAAAATCAAGTCGTCATATTTCTGAGGGATATGCTAGTTTTCGAGTTTTTTAGGTACCTCAAAAGTCGTATTAAGGAAAAATTTAGAATATAAATCCGATGCAGATGATTTCGGAAAGAAAGCTAAGATTCTGAGGATTTCAACGACACTAAAATCATCTGCATCGGATTTATATTCTAGATTTTTCCTTAATACGATTTTTGGGGTACCGAAAAAACTCGAAAACTAGCATATTCCCCAAAAATACGAAGATTTGATTTTTGAGGTAAAAAACTTTTTTTCATCCGAGTGCGGGTACTATCCGGCTACATAACAATTGGAGCCCAACTCGTCACTTCAAACTTTGTCGCCTACGACCTTCGACTTTTCAAAAAAGTGGCTCTTAGGCATTTTTTTATTTTTACCACGAAATCTGAAAATTTACCCTCATGGAGCTAGGGGGCTGGGAAGGTTTTAGGGTCAAAAATTTTTTTGACCCAATGACTCCAAATATAGTATTTTCGGGTAAAAAATCATCGATTATTGCCCCTTAATTTTTTCTGTCAATTTTTCGAGGTGTTCCATATATGGAACAGTAGCCAAAAATGGGTTAAAGATACGATCTCTGCAAGGGTCGATAATGCTCAGGGATTTTCAAATTGCTAGCGAAATTTTTGTTCACGATAGGTCACAGTTAGGCCCAAATTTTAATGTTAAAACATGTATTTTGGGTGAAACAGGGCCAGTGTGAGATTTTCAAGCCACGTGAGCACCAAAAATAGATTTTTTCGCATAGAATTACTCTAATAGGATCATTTTAAAAAATCGAGTATCTAAAAAAGTCGGGGCCACATTATGTTGAACCATTATAGAGACCGCGTCTTAAAAAGATTTATTGATTTTTTATAAACATATTCGTTACATTGAATCATTCACCTCCACAAGTAATAGTATTCGATATTTCTCCTGCACATCCTGCATCGACTTTCTGGTCAACTGTACACTTACACTCACGCTGGGTGACATAAACAGACATTTCTAGTTTAATATTAAAAGACTTATCACGTCAAATCGAACGTATTCTATTCTTTGGTGTTTTTAAGCTGCACGTTTTAATCTTCCCTTAATATTCAGGCGAATATTAAGGGAAGATTAAAACAATCATGTCTGATAGGCTTCAAACTTCGTGAAGCACAAACACCTGTGAGATGGCAATGGTCTGGAATACAATATCATGCAGAAACTATAGCCAACGATCCGAATTGATGTGACAACCGAAGAAAATGTCTCTTGGTCAAAAACTAGCCGAAAATATAATTTTATGAGCAATATCATTTTATGAACAACAAAAATTATATAAGAACAAAAGCTGTTACACTGATCCAAGAATTTTATATTACACCAACAAAATTATTTGTATTGCTTTTGGCTACGCCCCTGTCAAACATCATTTTTTCTAAAACAATCCCCTACAAAAGTGGTGTCGATCGACTTCTCTCGTCGTCCCCTACAACTTTAATTCGAGCACTCGGGGTTTAAATCACGCATTCCCGAGATTGTTCGGGCACCGAACATTACAAGTTTATAGAGGTAGAATTTTTAGGCTTGCTTTCTGACGATTTGTATTATTATTCTAACACTTACACTTATTTATGGTATTATTCAAATCTTGAATGGTATTATTCAAATCTTTAAATCAAAAATCGTTCTTTGCTCGAAAAGATACTCACATAACGATCATTCAGTCGCATGATGGGGGGTCTATCCATAGGTGGGTAGGGGATACATTTATGGATCACCTTCGCACTTGAAGACCTGACCCCGACGCAAATTTTCAGCCGAACATTTACATAAGTGTCCCTATGATTTGGCCGGCTAATTAAAAAATGGTAATTTTGGTTTAAAAAATTGGAAAATTTGTACATTTTGTTAAGAAATAGAAATTTTTGATGAAAAAAGCTAATGACTCCCACTCCTCGTAATTTTTAGTCTGATCTTCCTCGCAATTTTTCGGAAAAATTGACCCGTTGCCAATCTACGCGTCTGACTCTCCTTGCCCATATGTAATCAAATTTTTAGCATTTGGTATAATATTATTTTTGATTCGCATCTTCATGTTACATATGTTTTATAAAACACATCAATATCTTGAAGAAGTTCAATTTAGAACAAAACCAAACCTTTTATCGAAATTTCAGAAGATTTTAACTATGATTTGAATAGAATTAAAATAAAAGATTGGCAATATTTTTTAGAATATGATAAATGTCAAAAATATTTTATGACATTAAAATTTTTTATTAGATTCGCAAAAAAAGTAATTACGATTTTTGAGTAATCTAAGGCCCGCCTCTAGCTGACGCTAGCAGCGTTGTAACGTCGTAATGGCATTTTTCAAACCATCGTAATTCAGCTTGGCCTTATCCGTTTTCGGGGTTCTTGGTGTCATTTTTGTAGAACTAGATCTTCTGCATTGCTTGCATCAGGTTTTCCCGTCGCACTAAGCATTTCAAGTCGTTGTAATGATTTTCTACGACGATGCACACATCAAGGCACATCCTATTTTTAAGATGGGCGGAAAAGACGGGTTAAATCAATTTATTCAGTTGCTTCATAGATTTGTTGAACTTTTATTTCACGTGTTTCATAGATCTCTGAATGACTTGAACGCGCAAAAACAAAATAAACATCTTGTTTCTTTACACTGTTTTGCCCAATGAGATATAAAATTATTTTTTGATGCAAAATGCTGAATAGCGAAGTGTTAATTTATTCATGTTTATGCATTATTTTTGCAACTATTGGGATAGCAAATGCATGCTCATGCAGCCAAAATTCATTAAACGAGACCTTTTGCGATGCCGATTGGGGTAGGATTATTTTGTTTTTCTTAAATAAAATGCGTTTCACGAGAAGGTGGAAAAAAGTTGCCATTTTGTGATCAAATGGTGAGAGAAGCCGATCGTCCGATCTAGAAAGTTAACGTTGAGACCATAGGTTCGATCCAGCTAGGGTCGAAACTTTTAAATTTCGGTAAAAATTCTGTCAAACAAGACAAAAAATGTTCCTTCAAAAACTTGCTTCGGTATAGTTTGTTTCAAAAAGAGATATTATAGAAAACTTTCCGACCCCAGTTATGAGCGATTCCGTCCAATCTACAAGTTAAGCAACGTGGGCCCGCTGGTTCGATCCCCGAGGGTAATTTTTGAGAATTTAAAAAAAATTTTTATTAGACTCCCTAAATTCGACCTCCTAGAATTTTTGCTTATTTTTATTTTCCTTGAAAAAATTTTTTCTGGCCTGTAAATTGTCTTTAAAATATCGTTCAAAAATGAAATCTTGAATTATGATAATTCTATCATAATTTGTAATCTCATTCAATAATATTTTTTATATTTTTTAAA
>OZJO01004899.1:0-17053 GCA_900406225.1 Acrobeloides nanus | reverse complement strand
AATTTAAGCTCTGTGCTTGTTAGCCTTTGTTCCATTTTCTTAACTTCCTAAATTTGTAATGTAGAGTGGTAAAAAAAACTGGATTTTTGGTGATTTTTTCAAAAAATTTTTAATTTTCATCAAAATAAACTCATATGGGGTTTTTGTATGCGATAAATGCGTACATTTCTGAACGTTAAAAACGCTTTCCTTATCATGAATTGTCCTATTTTCGTTTCAATACATATTCCTTTTCATTGAATCAGAAAAGCGCCATCGAGACAAAAATTTTTGTCCCTGAAAATCAAAAATTTTTTTCGAAAATCAAAAGTTTTGATCCTGCGAGCTCAATGTTGCTTAACTTGTCAGATCGGACGGTCGCCTTATTTATCCACTGAGCTATGTGGGTAACGCTTTTTTCAATTTTTCTTTTTCTCTCGCTGAAACAGACTATAACAATAAATTTTTCGCCGCACGGAGCACTGCTACCAAAAAAGGTCGTCACACCGGGGGCTGCAGAAAGCGAAAATTTTCGAGGGTTGTTTGTAGACCTGTGCTCAGCGTTTGTAATTATGGGGAGAGAATCTGAGGAACCTCACACAAAAACGCGACCCTGCATTTCTGGCATAATCAATGAAAATCAGGTCCGATCTTCAACCTTTACTGGTTTGGGCAGACTTTTGTTGTCCACCTCTAGCCTCATCCAACTCCATCAATTTAAAATTTTGGACAACTGGGAGCTGTATGAAAATTTTCTTATCAAAATTTTTCTTCAAAACTTACATATTGTAATCTTTTACTCCAACAATCTTCATTTTGCTCTTGTAATCTTCGCATGCGGTTGATTTCTTCGGATTGCTTTTTCAGTAAAACTTGAATATAACGTCGAAACTCGCTGATGTCTTCTTCATGGTTTTTGATGAGCCGTTTCATATCGGGGGTTAAAGCTTCTTCATCCATTTGTCTCGAAAGCTTCGTATCCAATTGCTTTTTTACGTATTCAAGTTCGTTTTCAAGTCTTTGGCTCTTGTTGCGTTCTTCTTCAAGTTCTAGAGATTTTTCTTGATTTAGCAACAAAGGAAAGGATGAAGAAGAGGGTGGATTTCCATCTAAAAAGTTTCACATTTTTATATTGAGATTTTCAATCCTCTTACCGGTAGCTGCTTCCAATAGCTGCTCTAGCATACGAATTTTCATATCCTTTTCAATCGAAGCATTTCGAAGCTCGACTAGTTCGTTTTTTAACGTTTCATTCTTTAACTCCTCTGATTTTTTCAATGTAGTAAGGTTGAACTCATTTTGGTGATTTTTGCTGCGCTCTGTTTCTAACTCATATTCTAGTTGTCGGATTTTTTCTCTGGCATTATCAAGACTCTTTTGCACTCCTAAAAAATTTTCTATAATCTTTTTGTCTTGATATTAAAAGTACAGGGTGGGCTTAAAGTTCCCGATCACTTTGAAATTTTATAATTACACAAATACGAGAGTCAAGCGAAGAAGTGGATGAAGGTGCTCACCCACAAGAATAAGCTCAATAGAACGAGAGATGTGGTATGGTGGCAGATTCTCATGGATAAGGATGAATTAGATGAACCGAGAATCAAAGAAGCCGATAGCATGAACGAAGACCTGCCAGATTATGATATGGAAGGATTCTATCTATCCGATGAAGAAGCTTACTACGAAGATGATATGGTTCAAGCTGTTGAGAAGTGTTCTTGCCAGGAGCGTTGAGTTGGCTCTGCACACCACCTCCAAAGTTGGTTCACGATGAAAATGAAAAAAACGAATGGTAAATCAATAGATCCCACTATCCTGAGCAACTTTTATATTGGGTGTTTGGTCAGGCGATCGTTCATTTTCAAGTTCTGTTCAAAAATAGGTTTCCCTTTATAGGGGCTATTTTCGATAAATAGATATAAATCTATATCTTGAGTTATTTGCGCAACCTTTCAAAACCTTGCCTACGTGGCCGAGTGGATAAAGAGTTATTTTTATGTCCACAAGGCCTCAGGTTCGAATTCATCGTGTGTAACAATTTTTTTGCATCTGGAATTAGATAATATTTTTTGAGTTTTTGGGGTCATTTTTTTCGCTTCAATGAGCGAATTGCGACTTCTGACCTACTTTAATCGTATTAATATAGCCCCTAGTACGTTTTAAACTTGGTCTGGAAAAAATTGTGACCATCAAGTACCGTCGATTTTTTTATGACCATAAGGGGGTACCCTTATGTTTATTGAAGAACTTGTTTTGAACAGAACTTGAAAATGAACGATCGCCTGACCAAACACCCAATATAAAAGTTGCTCAGGATAGTGGGATCTATCGATTTACCATTCGTTTTTTTCATTTTCATCGTGAACCGATTTTTTCTATATAGTGGAGGTGGTGTGCCACGTGTAAAAATGGGTCAAAAATCGAAGTTTCACGGATTTTTTTGAAACTATGCTAGAAATGTTCTCCATATTGAAATACATCTGACGGAAAGAAATTTTGGCTAAAAAAAATTATCCTGGGTGTTTTCGAGAGGTTAGAAAATTCAAAAAATACACGTAAAATCGATGGTATTGAGCTTCGGTCAAGGTTTTGAATTTTTTGCGGTACGAGTTTTGAATAAAAATGACTTTAAAAAACTTTCCCATGCATTAATCTCACTTTATAAATTCAACTTGGAGGGCGCTCAAATTGTTTAAGGCAACCTTTGAACACTCAAGAAAGTGTTATTTATCTTCTCAAGAAGGTGTTATTTATCTTGTCTTGATAAGCAATTTTAAGTGTGAATATGAGGTCTAGGAAAAAGTTGACTTTACAATATGTGATCCTCAGCTAAAAAATAGGGCTTTCTGACCATAAAAGTATAGGCATGCCTTAACACGTCAAACCCGGTCTGTTACAGGTGATGATTATTGTTCCTCACAATTTTCTGATCAGAAATAGACACAAATTTTTTCAAAAAGACTTATGCAAAAATTATCTAGACCTCTAACAAGATTGCTATTTTTAATATATATCGGGTCGTGGAGTAAATTGTTGTCGCTCAAAAAATACATCTAAAATCAGCATTTTTCGTTCGTTTTCGATGAAATTTTTTTTCAGTAGTAAGCAAGAATGTATGACGAATACGATCCAATCAGTCTTTTTGAGCGTAACTCATGTTNCCTTTAAAGGGGGGGGGGGGGTGCAGATCTGGGCTTATTTTCGAGAAAAATTTTTTTCTCAAACTTTTTAAAAAATTTTTCATAATTTCGTCCCCAATGGTACTAGTCTATAATTATAGTCTATATGGTACTAGCAGCGTCGTAATTTTGGTCCAGATTTGGGGGAAGTTTTTTGAAGAAAAAATTTTTTTGCCTTGGTCCCATTTATGTTTTTTCGAAAATTTGGGCAAAAACATAAGGAGGGACCAAGGCAATTTTTTTAGAGTTTTTAAACAAATTTCAAAAATCATCTTAATTCCCCTGGCGCGAAATTTTTTGTTGAAAAACACCTGAAATTTTAACCTGAAAACGCTCAGAAATTTTCGATTTTCGACGAAAATTTTGTTTAAATCTTTGAGTTAACGCAAAAACCAGCGCCGCGGGCGGAAATTTTTTGCAAAATGCATGTTTATTAGCTGAAAATGCTCAGAAAATTGCTACTTTTTAATGAAAAAATGTTAAATTTTTTTGTTGAAAATGGGTAATTTTGAACAATTCTGGTGAGATCCTTTAGTTAAAAAAAATCATCGCCGCAGGCAAAAATTTTTTCTTCGAAAATGCTAAGAAAATTACGATTTTTGGCGAAAAAATGTTGAATTTTTATTAAAAGATGGAAAATTTTGGTCATTTTTAGTGAAAAATCATAATGGGGTACCATTAGGATTTTTGAAAAAATTTTCAAAATTTTTGGGCAAAAACATAAGGTGGGACCATTAGGAAAAATTTTTCATTTTTCCAGGTTTGGGGGGGGGGGAAGGTTCCCCCCCCCCCATAATTACGACGCTGGGTACTAGTATATAGGCTAGTACAGGATGGGACAAAAAAGTGGATTTTTTGATTTTTTGGGGCCTGAAAATTTATTTTTCTAAGGGTAATTTTATGTAGGGAATCGATTGTGCGTATTCCCGAATCCTGAAAATGCTTTCCTGGGCCTGATTCAGGGACAAAATTGGGTTTTGATTTTGCGAAAAACGAGGAATTTCGCTTCAAAAACCTTTTTTCCCCTGTTCAGGGTCAGGGAAGCATTTTCAGGGTTCGGGAATGCACGAAATCGATTCCCTGCATAAAATTACCCATAGAGGGGTCATTTTTAGAACAATACATTTTCGGGTCCCAAAAAATCACAAAACTCCACTTTTTTGACCACCCTGTACCATGATACTAGTCCTATAATTCGATTCTGAAATGATTTTTACTGTGATGTTCTTATGAATTTATCGACATTCAACTATGGGTTTCATTCCTAATGTATCCATTTCTCTTTTAAATATTTCTTGTTAATGTCGCGAAAATTTTTCTGCAAGCCATTGGTCTTCGATTTCAAGCGAAAGAGAAATACGAGCAGTCGACAGACGACTATTCGTTCTTTAGTTTTTTAACAGATACAGAAAAATAAATTTATCAACTTTTTGATACAAACCCTCTGTTTTCAGATTCATTGATCAAATTTTCGGATTGATTTTGTTATAATTCATCTCTAAAATGCCTCCAGCTGCAAGAGATTTTATTAAGGAGTCTCAATATGGGTTCGTTTATGGTGTCTCTGGTCCAGGTATCTCTCAGCTTTTTGTTATTTCAAGTTATATTAATTTTTTAGTCGTTACTGCTGAACGAATGGCTGGTGCTGCTATGTACGAATTAGGTAAATAGCTATTCAAATTCAACATGTCCCATTTTGTGTAATAAAAGCTTGGGAGCTAGTTCACTTGTTGGGAGGCACTTATCATGGTCAAAAAGTTTAAAGTTTTTCTCTTTTTACAGTTGAAAACATCCTATTATGGGTATTTTTAAGCGAGAAACACATTGGTGATGTTATTTTTGCGTGAAAATCAATAAATAATTCCACTGGAGCATTGCCTCCTTTGAGTACCTCGGGTAAAGCGAAATGGTGGGCTTGAAGAAAATGGCTTTTTGATATCAAAAAATTTTAAAAAATGAAATTTTTCAGAGTCTACGTCGACTCTTCACTATTTTCAATGAAAAAAGTGTACACTTTACAGTTTTTTAGTGCATTTTTTGGCTCAACTTTTCATTTTTTATTTTGTACCCCTGAGGTTAATTGATTGTTATTTTAGTGCGTGTGGGCCATTCCGAGCTAGTCGGTGAAATTATTCGTCTTGAAGGCGACTATGCTACAATTCAAGTCTACGAAGAAACTTGTAATTTATTTTTAGAGTGACTTTTCTATCCCTCTATTTTTAGCTGCTGTTACAATTGGAGATCCTGTATTGCGTACAGGCAAACCACTTTCAGTCGAACTCGGCCCTGGTATCATGGGCTCGATTTTCGATGGTATTCAGCGTCCTTTGAAGGATATTTCCGAGATGACCGACTCTATTTATATTCCAAAAGGTTAATTCAACTCACAAGGAACACTGTCAACTTACTACCCTCTGATTTTGCTGAAACCGGGCTCAAAAGATTCCTCATACCCGACTTGATTATAAATTTTTCTTGGAATTTTGTCCCCGAGGAGATACGAGCGTTTGAAGTTTGTTGCATATACAATAATTTGAATCGATTGCTAATTGTGCCTGATTCAATAAAAGTTGTTTATTGAAACGAAAATATCAGACATTAGAATATTCAAAATTTACCGACTCGTTTGGGACGAGCGATAGCTCATTGAATTCTTTATGGTCTCAGGAATTCAATGAGCTATCGCTCGTCCCAAACGGGTCTGTAAATTTTGAATTTTCTAATGTCCGATATTTTCGTTTCCATAAACAAACTTTTATTGAATCAGGCAAAATTAGCAATCAATTCAAATTATTGTATATGCAACAAACTTTAAACGCTCGTATCTCCTCGGAGAAGCTCTATGGGGAAAAAATTCCAAAAATTTTATAATCAAGTCGGGTATGAAGAATTGTTTGAGACCGGTTTCGGTAAAATCGGAGGGTAGCAAGTTGATAGTGTTACTTGTCAATAATAATATGTTAACTATTTCTTTTCTTCTCAGGCATCAACGTAAAAGCTCTTAGTCGCGACATAAAATGGGAATTCGAACCGAATAAGCAAATGCATGTCGGCGCACATGTTACCGGCGGAGACATCATTGGCTTGGTGCATGAAAGTGTTTTGGTCAAGCACAGGATTATGATCCCACCAAATGCATGCGGTACTGTCACTTATGTTGCACCGGCTGGATCTTACACCATTGAGGTTGGGTGTATTTTTTGTTCTACTAATATAAAAAACTTTTATTCAGGATGTGTTAGTTGAAGTGGAGTTTTCCGGAGAGAAAACTAAATTTTCTATGTTACAAGTATGGCCAGTACGTCAGCCGAGACCAGTTAGTGAGAAATTGGCGGCCAACTATCCGCTTCTTTGTGGGCAGCGTGTGTTGGATGCATTGTTCCCTTGTGTCCAGGGTGGTACTACAGCTATTCCCGGTAATCATCATATTCAAATAACTAAAAAAATACCAGGGGCCGAGTGCCTCAGGTACTTGGCCCCTGTACTTTTTTAGTTATTAGAACCTAAGCTTAAGCCTAGACTTAAGATTAAGCTTAGGCGTATCCTTAGGCCTAGGCTTGGGTTAGGCTTAAGCCTAAGCCTAACCCAAGATGATTGTTTTAGGAGCTTTTGGCTGTGGCAAAACTGTCATTTCACAATCGCTGTCCAAGTATTCCAACTCTGATGTTATTATCTACGTCGGTTGTGGAGAACGTGGAAATGAAATGTCCGAAGTGTTGCGAGATTTCCCCGAAGTAACCTTTTTAACATGGAAATACTCCTTCCGGAATATTCTGCTATTCTGAGCAACATTCAAAAAAATTTTTTTGAAAAAAAGTTGTCTAACCATGAATATACCAGGCAAAATCAAATCGACTCATGTGGGATTCGAACCGGAGACCCTTAGACTTGAATCTTGGAGCACTACCACTGACAAGGGACATTTTTGATATGTTTCTTCGATTTTTTTCTGATCTTACTAGGAAGTTGTTAGGCTTGGTCTACATATTTAAAAAATGTTGTTGGTTTGTCCGCGTTTTGCCTCTATAAGGAGATAATGCAACGAAAACTTTTGTCATTTATATCTTCATCATTTGTAAACACGTTATAAAAATATGTGATCATAGTTGGGTGGCAAGTCTCTCGACTATGTTTCAAATGGGCCAAGGTTCGATTCCCGTTTGAATCGATTTGTTTTTGCATTTTGACAATTTTCTATACAAAACAATGAAAATAACAAATTAATTTTTTTAGACAAATATTTTTAACAAACATGATTAGTTACAATAAAATGTTCAATTGATGTTTGAAAAAAGCAAAAAAATAATTAAAATTAAAAACAAACATAATTTTTGTGCATGCAAAAACAAATAGATTCAAATGGGAATCGAACCTTGGTCCATTTGAAACATAGTCGAGAGACTTGCCACCCAACTATGATCACATATTTTTATAACGTGTTTACAAATGATGAAGATATAAATGACAAAAGTTTTCGTTGCATTATCTCCTTATAGAGGCAAAACGCGGACAAACCAACAACATTTTTTAAATATGTAGACCAAGCCTAACAACTTCCTAGTAAGATCAGAAAAAAATCGAAGAAACATATCAAAAATGTCCCTTGTGAGCCAAGTTCACGATAAAAATCGTGATTTTTAAATTTGCTTATAATTTAACATGAATTTTTTTAATAACTTTTTTTTCAAAAAATTTTTTTGAATGTTGCTCAGAATAGCTTAAAATAACAGAATATATCGGAAATTTGAAGGAGTATTCCCGTATTAATAAAAAAAAACATATTTATCGACAAAATTTTAGCTGACTATGGAAGTGGATGGCCAAACTACCTCCATCATGAAACGTACAGCTTTAGTCGCTAACACTTCCAATATGCCTGTCGCTGCTCGTGAAGCTTCCATTTACACTGGTATGAAGAATGATTGAAAATCTTAGTTGAATATTTTATTTTAGGTATTACATTGGCTGAATACTTCCGTGATATGGGTCAAAACGTGGCCATGATGGCCGACTCGACCTCGCGTTGGGCCGAAGCTCTTCGTGAAATCTCAGGTCGTCTCGGAGAAATGCCTGCTGATTCCGGTTATCCGGCTTATCTTGCCGCACGTCTAGCTTCCTTCTACGAGCGTGCCGGTAAAGTGACATGCCTGGGCAATCCAGCACGTGAAGGCTCGGTTACAATTGTCGGAGCGTAAGCCAAAAAGGCGTGTGATTTTAGTCTAAACGCTGATTTTTTAGCGTCTCCCCACCCGGTGGTGACTTCGCCGATCCCGTCACCTCTGCCACACTTGGTATTGTCCAAGTGTTCTGGGGTCTCGACAAGAAGCTTGCCCAGCGAAAACATTTTCCATCGATTAACTGGCTTATTTCATACAGGTGGGTTAGATAACTATACAACTTTATGCAGCTTATACAGGGTGTCTCAAAAAAGTGGGGTTTTTGTGATTTTTCATGAATTTTGGACAATTTTTTTTCTAAAAATGATTCGTATAGAGGTAATTTGATATATAAGCTTGTACTTGAAGAAAAAACGCTTTTTTGACCCTGGTTCAGGGTAGGGTGTTGAAGCGAAAATGAAAAAATCCTAATTTGCTTCATGTTCGCATCAATATGATACCCTGAATCAGGTCAAGAAAGCGTTTTCACACTCTGGGAAGTGCGCGCAATGAAAAATTCTAATTTTTGCATCAATATGATACCCTGAATCAGGGTCAAGGAAGCATTTTCACGCTTCGAAAGTGCACGCAATCTATTCCCCGCATCAAACTATTCCTATAAGGGTCATTTTTAGACAAAAAATTTTTTCGGGTTCAAGATTCATGAACAAATCACGAAAATTCCACTTTGTTGTGGGACATACGATACCCTGAATCAGGGTCAAGAACAAGCTAAGTACTTAACAAGTCAAAAACAAGTTTATATTTACACAAACATTTTTTTACAAATCATTTACGAGAGAAAAAAAAGTTAGAAATTGCTAAATTGTTGCACCGGTGTTTCATCGATGTAGGGCAAATTGGCATGTCTAGTTGCGTCGGGAATACTGTAGTCGGTTGAGTTGGTTCCGCGTGTGTTTCTTTTGTTTCGTTTGATCAGTCGGACAATTGTTGATGTACATAGGCACTAAATTTAATGGAGATGAAAAAGTGTTCTGTGTCAAAACTCACAGTGTCTTCTCTGCCATTCATATAGTCGATATAGTTATACCATCCAGAGACCATGATCAGCGCAAATATCCCGAAGATGAAGCAAAGTAGGAGGCCTCCAACAGTTCCGGCTATTAGGTATAGCAGCGTATCAACTTCTTTCTAAAGTCATTCAGTTTTTATAGGTATAGTCGAAATTTTTTGGCTACCACGGAACTTTTTTATTGAATCAGGAAACAAAAAGAAACGTGGATCCTTATATAGTTTTTTAAATGCATCCCTGCGTGGTCGTATGGCGGGAAAATAAGGATTAGTATTAACTAATCCTGATTTTTCTGCCATACGACCACGCAGGGATGCATAAAAAAGCTATATAACGATCCATTTTTCTTTTCGTTTCAATGTACATGTTGTCTGATTCAATAAAAAGTTCTGTGGTAGCCAAAAAAAAATTTCTACTATAACATTTTCCGACCAGAACGGTCTTTTAACTCTTCTCGCTTGACTTACATGATAGAATAACAAGGCACAAATAGGTATGGCCAGTACCAGTTGTAAAATGAATGCTATTGTCAGGAAAAAGGCATTAATACACACAAGATCCAGAATTTCTAGCTTTATTGACAGTAACAAACAGACTAGAGAGATCAGCCTAAAAATTTTTTTACAAAAAGTAGATTTTTGTGATTTTTAGGACCCAAAAATTTATGCTTTTATGGGTACTTTTAGGCGGGAGAATCGATTGCACGCATTCCCGAACCCTGAAAATGTTTCCCTGAGCCTGATCCAGAGAAAAAAATTGGGTTTTGAAAACGACAATTCTCGCTTCAAAAACCTAATTTTTCCCTGAATCAGGGTCAGGGAAGTTTTTCAGGGTTTGGGGATACGCACAATCGATTCCCCGCATAAAATTACCCCTAGAAACATAAATTTTTGTGTCCTAAAAAATCACAAAAATCCACTTTTTTTGGCACACCCTGTACTTCGCTTTTCAAAAATTTCCCCCCATGTCATACCATAACACACATAACACAATATATACGCCACATAATGCTCGTAGTATGGCTAGCAAATCCCAATCGACACCGAATAAGTTGAGCTGTGCATCTTGAATCTGTTCAAATGGACCCTGATAATAACTTGGCGATGTTGTAGAGCTTGCATTGGACTCCAGAACTGCGTCGATGACATCTGTTTGGTTTTGTCTGTTGAGCAAGTTGTATGCCTAGAGGAAACTTGTATAATTTTTCGTACTACTAAGCATAGGTCGGCAAGGGGGGGGGGAGAGAGGGGACCCCGATGAGGTGTAGTGAGCCCACTTAACGTGAATTTTTTTCAACAAAAATTTTGGAGCTCTTCCCCCTGGGGAAACGCAATCACCAGGATTCCAAAAACTGATACTTTTTTGAAGTAATTTTATGGAAAAATATCCTCTAAAGGCTTAAGCCTAGGCTTAGGCTTAAAGGGCCAGTCCAGTAATTTACAACCATATGAAAAAAAAATGATATATTCGGAAAGATCATGAAAAATGAAGCATTTTTTGTTTTTACGACATGTTCTGAATCGTTGTAGTTTTCGAGATAATTGCGTTTGAATTTGTTACNGACGAACAAAATGACACCAAAATTATCCCATTTGAACATTGTTTTGGGTTATTGAAACGAAAACATGAATCAGAATTTTCGTTTCAATAACCCAAAATAATGTTCAAATGGGATAATTTTGGTGTCATTTTGTTCGTCTCATTTAGCTGTACAAATTGCTACAATGTTCATTTTATGGAAATTTAAAAAATTGATTCAAAAATCGATTTTTCCGCAAAAAATTCAAAAAAGTTTGTATATTACAACGAAAAGTATGAACAGTTTCAAACGCAATTATCTCGAAAACTACAACGATTCAGAACATGCTGTAAAAACAAAAAATGCTCCATTTTTCATGATCTTTCCGAATATATCATTTTTTTCATATGGTTGTAAATTACTGAACTGGTCCTTTAAGTGAGCTTACTATCCTTAGTAGTACCTAATTTTTCCGAAAAAATTTACCTCATCTTGTACACCATTCGTAGAATTAACGCTATATGTCATGTTGAAATCGTCGGCGATGGGCATAGTTTCATTGTTTCCTATCGTTGTGGCCACAACATTATAGTAATAGGCATAGCCTCCAATATGCAAGAAGAATAATATGGTCAACAAACAGCTTATTATCAAGGTGATTCCTTGAATCACCAAGCTGCTAAAACCGGTCAATCTGGCTGGCACTCCACACACTCCAGGAACCGCTTCAACTGGACCTCCACGCCTCTCTACAGTTATAGCATCGTCCATTCTTAAAGTAGTAACTTGAAAGCCGAAATCAATATTCTCGTGTAAATTGCTTGTAGCTGAATGTATAAGAGTCGAATTTCTGCCGCTATCACTATGCTGAGAAGCGTTTGAGGAGGGATAACTATGATTATTTTCTTCGTATCCAGGCGGCGGTTCAATGTGAGGCAAATAGACAAAGAGGTTGTACTTTTTTACCAGTTGCTCAAATGCTTCGATGGACGAGTAGGCTTCTTGTATGGCAAGTGTGGAGGCGGAAGAGTATTTTCTTGAATGTCCGTTGTTGTTGATGCTGCGACTCGCCTGACTATAGCTACTAGATTGCTGTGGTAATCCGGTGTCGTTGGGGAAATGAAGTGGCTGTTTTTTCAAATCCGAAATATTGCCCGACTAAGAAAACTTGATTCACCTAGATGAATAACATAACATAGCTAGACTTAGTTAGCTGATATAGCTGAAGAGTTTTTTAATTGTCACCTAGCCTTTTTATTAGCATAGAAAAAGGCTAGGCGTAAATCTAGAAGCCAAGGCATGAAGTCTCGGTTTATTAATTTGGTAACCCGGGGTAACCACTCTCATCTCGGCGATAACATTCTTTTCTTTCCTCTCACTTGGACAAGATCCCTGCGGCGACAGTTCTTATATGCATGTTTTTCTTGCTTCTCTAACGGAAGTCCTATTCTATCCAGGTGCTCACGCGTATTCTTTCTGAGATATTTTCATTAAAGCAGTTGCACAAAGTATGAATAGCGAATATGGAGTAGTAAAATTAACATGCAAGCCTGAAAAATAATAATAAAACTTTTTTTGTTTTCCAGAGAGAAATAAGTAAATGTAGAAAGAAAAAACATAAAAGTCTCATAAAAATTTAAAATTCATAATTTTAGTAAGTATATGCGAGCGCTGGATGATTACTACGAGAAGACCTATCCCGAATTCGTCCCGCTTCGTACCAAATGTAAGGAAATTCTTCAAGAAGAAGAAGATTTATCTGGTAAGACTAACGTTTTGTAAATATGGAAATGCACCTATCGCACAGTTTTTTGACGGAATTTTGCGCACGGAAATTCCGCACAAGGAAATTTCGGCATAGACTCGAATGAAACGAAATGAAAGTTTGGAAAAGATACGAATGAGACGATTTCATTTCCACACGGCGTCCAGAAACGGGTTTGAATTTGCCTGAGTATTGACACGAAAACCCTGAATTTAGTTTCGTTCCATTATGTCGTTTCATTCGTATCGTTTTATTCGATCGTTTTATTCGATCGTTTTATTCGTATTGTCCAGAAACGGTTTGAATTTGCCTGAATATTGACACGAAAACTCTGAATTTGATTTCGTTCCATTATGTCGTTTCATTCGTATTGTTCCATTGTAGCCTATGCCGAAATTTCACACATTTTAAGGTTATAAAAGTTGCCTGAATTTCAATAAAATCGTGATTATTGAAACGATTGGCATACGAGCATGTTATAACGCTAACTCAACGCTAAATTTTCAGAAATTGTACAACTGGTCGGTAAAGCATCCCTGGCCGAATCTGACAAAATTACATTGGAAGTAGCCAAGTTGGTTAAGGATGACTTTTTACAACAAAATGGTTATACCCCGTACGATCGTTTCTGCCCCTTCTATAAAACCGTAGGAATGCTAAAAAATATGTAAGTTGTAAAATAGCTTTATATGGGTTAACTTTTTCTAGGATTGCCTTTTATGATTTGGCCCGACATGCAGTAGAAGCCACCGCTCAGTCGGATAACAAAGTCACATGGAATATTATTCGTGATCACATGGGAGATTTGATGTACGAGCTTTCTTCGATGAAATTCAAGGTAAAAAATTGAATACTTGTATACTCCGTTTTCTGCTGAACGACAAAAAAAGTCGTTCCATAGTGCAGTGGATAAGGGAGCCGCCCATCCGATATGAAAAGTTAAGCAACGTTGGGCCCGCAGGTTCAATCCCTATCGGAGATCGAAGTTGCCATTTTTGTTGATATTCGGAAAGTTCATGAAAAGTATTTTTCGTTTTTACGGTATATTCTGAATCGTTGGAGTTTTCGAGGTAATTGCATTTGAAATTTTGAATTTGTTTACATGTTTTCGTTGTAATACACAAACTTTTTTGAATTTTTTGCTAAAAATCGATTTTTGCATCAATTTTTTAAATATTCATAAAATGAACATTGTAGCAATTTGTATAGCTAAATGAGACGAACAAAATGGCACCAAAATTATCCAATTTGAACATTGTTTTGGTTATTGAAACGAAAACATGAATCAGAATTTTCGTTTCAATAGCCCAAAACAATTGTAAAATTAGATCATTTTGGTGCCATTTTGTTTGTCTCATTTAGCTATAAAAAACTACTACAATGTTTATTTTATGAAAATTGAAAAAATCGATTTAAAATTCAAAAAAGCTTGTGTATTACAACGAAAACATGTAGACAAATTCAAAATTTCAAACGCGTTTATCTCGAAAACTACAACGATTCAGAAGATGTCGTAAAAACAAAAATGCTCCATTTTTCATAAACTTTCCGAATATCAACAAAAAATGGCAACTTTTTTCCCACTGGACTGGTTCTTTAACGTCGGCAGGGAAGTGTTAACAGTGAACAATTGTAATTAAAAAAATTGTTTAGGACCCGCTTAAAGATGGTGAAGAAAAGATTAAAAAAGACTATGAAGACCTCTATGAGAGACTACAAACCTCGTTCCGAAATCTCGAGGACTGAGAAGAATAGGCCAAACGTATATATTGACTATGCGTTATTCATGCTTGGTTCATTTTATTCTTTAGACTTCATCATGTTTTGCCCTATTCTGTCTTTTGAAACTAAGTTTTTGATATACTTATTACTTTTTTTCTCGGTTGTGGATATTTCTTATTTAAAAAATGATATATGACTTTTGTTAAACGTCAAAATTATAAATGACATTCCATGGTCACTTTTTATGTTAACCTGTTTTTGTGATACGCTAGTATTATGATTGTCTATATTTTTGGCACTAGAGTTATAGCAATATAAAGATTATTTAAAAGTTGTTGTTGTTTTGTTCTATGCACTACTGATTCTCAAAGTGACAAGCTTTATCACTGGCCTCAACAATTCAAAAAAGTTTGTGTATTACAACGAAAACACGTAGACAAATTCACAATTTCAAACGCAATTCTCTCAACAACTACAACGATTTAGAGGGTGCCGTAAAAACAAAAAATGCTCCATTTTTCATGAACGTTTCGAATATCTATTTCTGGTTTTCTGGGACTTAAGCCCAATAAAAAATAGAAAGCGTCAGCTTTTCGTAAAGTTTTGATTAAGGGGATAAGAATTATGGCAATTTAGATACGAGGTGGGTCTCATGCGACCTTTGATTCGGTTTCGTTGTAATCAAGTTTGAGGAAGTATTTGTCGATTTCTTCTAGTCGAACTTCAGCATAAAACGTTCGCAGTTCTTCATCGGCGGAAAATCTTTGCAACAAAAAGGTTTCAACAACAAACTGAGTTAGAGATGTCTTTTCGATCTTATTTCCTAACTCTAGTGCAGTTTTCATGAATTTTTCTTGGAACTCGGGGCCATGTGCCTTTTCGATCTTGTTGAAATAGTCTAGAGAGTTGGAGTAGATCTTATCCAGTTCTTTCTGGAGTTTTTCAGAGAAGGTGGTTCCAGCGGGATTAGTGAGAATAGTTGGTAGTTTCCTCTTATCGGTAGATTTCTGAGCAGTTTTAACGGTGGTCTACGAAGATCGAATTAGGGTTTTTTTAATGCGAAAAATCGATTGCATGCATTTTCGAAGCCTGAAAACGCTTCCCAGATCCTGATTTAGGAAAGTAAGTGTGTATGTAAAAGCTAAAAATACAAATTCACATATTTACTTTCCTGAATCAGGATCCAGGAAGCATTTTCAAGCTTCGGGAATGCGCGCAATCGATTCACCGCATAAAATTACCTCTATCTGGGTCATTTTAAAGATTTTTGAAAAAAAAATTTCGGATCGAAAAAACATGAATTTTTCAATTTTGGACGAATTTTTCGATTTTTGGCGAATTTTTCAAGTTTTGACTTTCGCCAAAATTCCGGCTTTTTTCGACACATCCTGTATTTTATTGAATATGTCTAAAACCACTCCAAATTGTCTGAGCATTTTGCAATAAGCCACATGAAAAAATCTTTTTTTCTATCAAAGTATAATAAATTTTTAATCTTAACAATTCATTGATATACCATGTACAGGGTGTAAAAAAATAACTGAAATTTGTTTCAAAATTGCTTTAAAATTCGTAAATATTCAAATATTTTTTCTCGAGTGACAAGTTTTCGAGGGTAATTTTTGCGAAGAATCGATTGCGTGCATTTTCGAAACATGAAAAAATCCACCTGACCCTGATTCAGGCGATTTTCACTTCGATAACCATTCAATAACTTCAAAGCCAAAATGCTTCCCTGAACCTGTCTTCAGAAAAGAAAATTGAATCGAAATTTGCTAAATCAGAGTCAGATGGATATTTTCATGCCTTGAAAATATGCGCAAACCGGTTCCTCTCATAAAATTAACACCGGTAGATGATTTTTTGAAAGAATCCAAAACAATCTGAATCACAATTGGAAATAGTTATTGTAGTGAAAATCGCCTGAATCAGGGTCAGTTGGATTTTTTCATGTTTCGCAAATGCGCACAATCGATTCCTCGCAAAAAATTACCCTCGAAAACTTGAACTCGATAAAAAATATTTACATATTTGCGAATTTTAAAACATTTTGAAGAAAATTTCATTTATTTTTTTATACCCTGTACATAAAAAATTATTTATCGTTTAACGAGATCACTGAAAAGTAAAAACTAGAGCACTTATAAGCTTGCCATATTTCAAAATTCGCATAATTTAACCATTAAGCTGCGTTCAAGAGTGTCATAAAAGTTGTCAAAAAGTTGCCAAAAAAGATCTCACATTGTCTGATTTTCAATAAAATCGTGTTTATTGAAACGATTGGTCATGAAGCATAAAATCAGGCAACAAATTTTATCTTCTCTACCAATAAAATTTTATGCCTCATGACCAATCGTTTCAATAAACAAGTTTTTATTGAAAATCAGGCAAAGTTAGACTTTTTTGACAACTTTTTTGATATGCTTGAACGCAGCCTTAATCTATTTTTGAAATTTTATGGATTCACCAAAAACTCACTTGAGAAACCCTTGTCTTATATTAATAACTAAGGGTCAAATTATGCGAATTTTCGAAATATGGCAAGCCTGAACATTTAGAGTGCTCATTAGACGTTGTCGCGCCCAAAAAACACTGTTAAATGAGCTGTGAAACGTTGTCGAGTTCAATAAAAAACGCTGTTAAACGTTGTCGAACATTGTCGCGCGACAACGATTTTTCGACAACGTTGTCGAGAATCTC